>PVIJ01023627.1:0-13892 GCA_004024925.1 Scalopus aquaticus | reverse complement strand
TTTGAGTAGTTTTCCTATGGAGTTTTTAGGGTTTTGTATATATATTATCATATCATCTGCAAATAGAGACAGTTTAATTTCTTCCTTTCCTATTTGGATCCCTTGAATGTCTTTCTCTTGTCTAATTGCTCTGGCTAGGACTTCCAGTATTATATTGAAAAGTAATGGTGAGAGTGGACATCCTTGCCTTGTTCCTGATGTTAGGGGAAAGGCCTTCAGCTTCTCATCGTTGAGTATAATACTGGCCGTGGGTTTGTCGTATATGGCTTTTATTATGTTGAGGTATGTTCCTTCTATCCCAAGGATTTCAACATCCGAAAATCAATCAATGTAATCCAACACATCAACAAAAAGAAAAATAAAGACCATATGATCATATCAATAGATGCTGAGAAAGCATTTGATAGCTTGATCTTTATTAGGTAGTCCTTACCTGTAGAGCAAACTAAATAAGCTTTTTTCTTTTTTTTTTTTAACATTTTTAAAGGACAGGTTTAGGAAAATAAGAAAGAAAAAGAGAGGCACCTGCGTGTGTAGTAATAGGTGGGCAGGAGGGCTGCCTGGATATGCTTTTTTTTTTTTTTAATTTTTTTTTTTTTTAATTTATACATACAAGTTGGGGCACAGGCCAGAGGCGTGGGGCGGCGAGAGGGTTCACCAGAGACAGAGTGGGGAGCAGAACAGGCAGATCAGAAATACACTGCTGAGGGGAGCAGCGGGCAAGGCAGGAGAGATCTGCCACGCTATGTGGGATTCTCCCCGGCCGGGCGTCGAACTCGCGTCGCCGCTGGCTCCACAGCGCAGCGCTTAACCGCTGCGCCACCGGGGAGGCCCTGGATACGCTTGTTTTAATTAGACTCTTAGATATATACATAAATGTACATATTCTTGTCTTCCCATTGTTTGCAAATCAAAAGAAATGATATTTCTGTTGTATATTACATAGTTTATTAATGACTATATATTTGTGATTCTGTATTTTTTCACCCATAGTCTTAATTATCTACCTGTTAGTGCCTATTACACTTTGTAAAATATATATATTCTTCATGTATTGTATGGAAATTTAGAGACTGCTCTTTTAACTTAGAGGCTTGATTATGATTGACTGGTTATATAACAGTTTATCCCTGGTGGACACAGAGAGGTAAAATTTTGAGGCATAGGAAGTAAGGGTAGCTGCTGTTTGCTAATTCTTTGTAGAGAAGAGCTGATGCATCTTTAGGAAATTTCTATAGAGGGCAATCAAATTATTTTGCTAGACAAGAGTCTCCTGGAATACCAAACTTAGGCTGCAGCAGAGAAAAGAGTGAGATCATATTAGAATAGGTGGCAAACTATACAGGGCTAATAGTTCTTGTCAAATTCCACACTCTGTTGGAAAAAGGGAAGTAATGTGGTTTCTATTTTCAGATTAAAATTTTATGCATGTTTTTTCCACCCTTAGTCTTTTCCTTTTTGTATGATCACCTTGTTTACTGAAAACTAATGTCACCGACAGTTAGAGCACTCAGGAGCATTCAGTGGATTTCAAAAGACAAACGTTGTCTGGCAGCTGTTCAGTATTGCAGAGCTAGACTGTGATCTTACAGCCTACGTGTCCTCTGGTTACTTGTAGGTAGCTAAGGTCTGAAGTTAAAGAAAACAGGTCCTCCTTCTCACAGGAACCCAAGCTCCCGGGAAGGCAAAGTGAGGCAAAGCTATACCAGAAGTTTCCCGGACAGCAGATACACTGGAAAATAGATTATCTGTTTAGACTTTGTGTGCTTCACCCATATCTGTGGTCCTGGGAGCTGTTTTATTTCTCCCCGATACTCATTTCCTTCTGCTCCAGGTATTGGGTGACTGTCATCAGTGACAAGACCAAAATGATACTCTGAGATCTAATCTTTGGCAAACTACAGTCCCGTTTGGTCTATTTTCAAGAAATTGACAAGTTTCCAGAGAAGCTCTGGAGTTTTGAAGCAGCTTCAACCCAAGTAAAGGGAAAACCATCATCACAAAGGTAGTGGGTATGCCTTGATATTTATAAATACCTGCTATTTGGAGAATACTGATATAAAATAAAAATTAAAAAAAAAACACAAGCACAAAGGGAGTTCAACTTAAAAAGGGACTATAACAAAGGTTTAATGTGTCGCTATGTCTGAGCTTATAAAAAGGGATCCTATGATTAAATATGGGGTAATATTTATATTTGGACAAGTACTTTACAGTTCAGTATATAAATTCATTATTTTAAAAAAAGAATTCTGAAAGCTTTAAGTTCAAAGCAGAATGTATGAGATATTGACAAAGAGGAAAGTCTAGGCTACAAAATTTATGAAGCAAAGGCCTCTAATAGTTGGAACTTATCTGCCAAGGAGAAAATAGGCCTAATTAGGAAGATTTCAGAATATTAAGGATAGAAACTGCTGTATAAGGTGATGTGACTTCTGTCATGTCCTAGAATTCAGGAATGTTTATAAAGATTCTTGAAATATGTGAGGGTGGGTTTGTTCATGGGGGGAAAAATCAATTGCAACTATTTTTCTATTGTTTAATGTTCAGTTTATTAAATTCATATATCTTACTGAACAATACTTTGAAGTCCAGTGTTTGAGCATTTAAATGTTGACTACATATTTGATAAAACTTCTAGATATTTTAAGTTGAAATTATGATTTGAAATATGCATTAGGATAATGGAGAGTTGTCTTTATGTGTTATAAATTGTGAAAACCTTGCAGCATAAAATAATAGGCACTCAACACAATCACATATTAAAGATTGTGTATTTGGACCTTTCAGCCTAGTTACAAGAAGCCACGGGGCATGCATGCTACAAAAAACAGGTAGGGGGCGTGATTGGAGGAGGTCAAATTGGAAAACATCTCACTTACCACTCGATGGTGAAATGGGAGGTGATGGAAAGGTAAAATATATAGTACCTTAGCTCTAAGTTGCTCATAGAATAGTTGAACATATGGAGAATAATAAAGGAAGCTCTTTTTTAAAAGCAATTAATGTGACAGGAAAATAACTTCTAAGTAATGATACATGTTGTAATGCTACTGAGCATAAGAGAGCCCTGTTTGCCCATGCATTTCTTTTTGCTCCTAGAGAATTTAAAATCTAAGTAGTTTAGAGCCTGTGAGGTCAACTTAACTGGAAAAAGAATTGAGAGTTTGCAATTTAATGGTTATAGAGGTTAGCTGTTGCTTATTATAAAGTATCTTGAAGCCCTAAGTCTTGGCATTTGCATTCATGCTGATGATTATAAGAAGTCATGGAGAGAGTGAATCTGTTGAGACTGAGCCAGTAAACAACATATTAGTATATTCTTTAAAGTGCTATGGGAGACAAATGAGGGAAAATTTATCCATGCTTAATTGAGTAAGAAATGAGATGTTGGAGTTCAGTATTTAAGAATGAATGAGGTTTACAGATCGAGGATGCCAAATGGTGAGGTTCTAAACAGGAAAAAATTGGAAAGTACAAGAAAAAAGCAAAGCAAATAGGTCATAGTGTTCAACAAAACCAACTGTTATTAAAATGCATCATTAGGATGGCGTTATTTTAAGGATTATCAGGTGATTGATTATTATGACCAAAAGTTAAAACACAGGAAAATTTATATTTTGATTTTGAAAGATCTATACAGCCTAGCATTGATTCTGAATCAGTATTTCTCATGGTGGGTTATGTAACCTCCTACCCAGCTAACTGCTACTACAAATATTCTCTAAACACTGTACCCTTTATTGTCTTATAATTGTCCAAATTCTGTCCATCAAAACTATTTTAAAATTATTGTTGAGTGTCAAATATTCTTAGTTTCTACCTCCGTTTGCCTGCTTTATATACCTCATGA
The DNA here is from genome assembly GCA_004024925.1 of Scalopus aquaticus. Classification (NCBI taxonomy): domain Eukaryota; kingdom Metazoa; phylum Chordata; class Mammalia; order Eulipotyphla; family Talpidae; genus Scalopus; species Scalopus aquaticus. Next base: position 10,039 of record PVIJ01023627.1, on the reverse strand, counting down.
AAGTCTAAAATGTTTTTCTCCTTTTAACTCGAAAATCCAGAGTGGTACTCTATTTCATATGTAAAACAAAATTTAACCACTTGCTTCAAATCAATCCCATACCTATACAGGCACAAGTCAATTTAAGAAACATCCTTTTTTTGGTCTTTGCAATTCATGGTCATCAAAGGCTTTCTGGATTTACAGTTTGTCATAACTGTCTTCATCCTCAGTCCATATGTTTGTTTATAATGAAGTTGGTACTATCTCACTAACATAAGGATACCAGCTAGTGCACAAGTTTCATTACCCCCTAACCCTGGCATGTCTTTTAAGTTTGTTGTTTGGTTGTCTGGGTTTGTTGTCTGGTTGATTTTGTTTGTTTTTAACATCCATTCATTTCAGATTGACTTGAAATGACTTTCTGTCCATGAAGTTTTTTGCAGACTAGATGAAAAACAGAATTTTTTTCAAGTTGTTTTCCTTTGTAATTTTTCAGGCAAGTATTTCAGTAAGCCGTATACCAGAACCCATAAAGAAATTTTTACTTCCTTGTAGTCAGTGGAGTTTCTGATTATTTGAAGAGGAAATAGAAATTATACCTCAAGTGAAAGTTCTTGTCATACTAATTTTAATAAACAAAAACATAACCATACATCCTCAATTTCCCAAAACATCACTACTTCAGTCATTCCCATTCTTTCTTTGAATCTGCCTCTTGATTTCCTGATACATTTATGAATATGTTCAAATATTTTCCATAAAATATTTTCTTCCTGTAAGTGTTTCCCTAACTTGATGATTCCCTTCTTAGTCAATGCCACCATTAGTGGAAATCCCTTTCCATCAATTTACTTATATTCATTTTTCACACACACACACACTCACACACACACACACACACACACACTCACACACATTTCCTTTGAATATATTTCTCAAAATAGTGATTAAGCTTGTTTTCCTGAAACCCTTTCCTTCCCTCTTAAGCATCATTAAACAAAACTATATTAAGTAGCTTTTAATCATTATCTTTATGAAGTAGAAATAGATATAATAGTGATCCTCACAAGAATTAGTGGGCCTAGATAATTCCATTCCTTAGAATAACTCATTTTGAAATTTTCCAAAGAGCTTTGAATGAGCATGCACCAGGCAATTCAGCTTGTTATCTCTGCACAGTAAAACTTCCCCTTGAAAATATAGGATGTTTCATATTTCTGCCCATTCTTAACTAATTATCCATGTAAGTTAGATTAAGATAATTGTTTGGTAAAGACTAATGCAAACTCTTCTAAATAATTAGACTATTAAGGATAATTATAAGACAAGAATTATTTCCTAGGGCCTTTTAATGTTGTCATCAGATATTGAAACATAAATAGTTATTTAATTCCAAGTAAGGAAGTTCTTGAAATATACAAATAGAAGAAATCATCATAGAATAAAATTAGAGTAGTAATGACAATACTTTATGTCATTAAAACATAATAGTTTAAAAACTGTCACATACATCCTTACATTTGATTATCCTGTCTTTAAGGCTGTTAATAAGAGTATCTTCTTTTACAAATGAATGGTTTAAGTTTAAACTATGATTTTTCTACTTGCATGATTAAAAAGTGACTGATTTGCATTTTCTAAATAATTGGCGTATAAACATCTTTTCATATACTGGTCACTTGTATGTCTTCTTTGGAAAAGTGTTTATTCGTATGTCTTCTTTGGAAAAGTGTTGATTCAAGCCCATTGCTCATTTTTCAATAAGGTTATCTCTTGTTCAGTTGTAGGAGTCCTCATTTGCTTTAAATACAAGTATTGCAAGATAAATGGTTTGCAAATACACTTTCCCAGTTGCATGTTGCCTGTTTACTCTGTTGATTGCTTTCTTTGCTGTACCAACACTTTGTTTGATGTTCCACTTGTGCGTTTTTACTTTTACTGCCTGTTTGTGTTATTGCCATGAAATTATTACCGAGACCAATATTATGAAGGTTTCCCATATGTTTTTTCTGGAAGTTTTATAGATTTGTTTGACTCTTTAGTCCGTGTGTGTGTGTGTGTGTGTGTGTGTGTGTGTGTGTGTGTGAGAGAGAGAGAGAGAGAGAGATATGTTTCAATTTTATTGTTTCAAACATGAATATCCAAGTTTACCAGCACTATTTTTTGAAGATCCTATCCTCTTCCGATGTATTCTGTTTTACAATATTACATAAATTTCAGGTATAAATCATTATAATTCTGTTTCTCTCCATTTCTATAAATTTTTATACTTCCATCATGAGCACTACCAAAGTTTAGTTTCTACCCGTCACCATAGACTTCATCTTCTTTCTTCATTTCACCCAGCCCTCATTTACTTTTCTTTAGGTAACCTACAATTTATCCTCTATCATCTATACTCGACACCCTAGTATAAGTTAGCCTTATATGCATGTTTTATTTCTGGGATGTTTATTTCTTTGAACTATATGTCTGTTTTTAAGCCAGTATAATACTGTTTTAATTACCAGACCTTTGTAATACATTTTGAAATCACTAAGTGTGATGTTTTTGTTTTGTTCCTTCTTAAGTTTGCTTTAGCTATTTGGAGTCTAAGTCTTTTGTACTTCCAAATGATTTTAAGAAAGTTTTTCTATACAGATACAATGCTTATTTTATTTTTCATCGCATTGACATTGGTTGACAAGTAGAACTTTGAGAGTGATTGCAAATCACTTTGGGTAGTTTGGACTTTTTGATGATACTGTTTTTCTATTCTGTGAACATGGAATACCACTTATTTGTACCTTCTTCGTTATCTTTTTTTTAAGGTATTGTGGTTTTCATCATAAAAGTTTTTTACTTCTTGGGTTCAGTTTATTCCTAAGTATTTTATTCTTTTTTATGCCATTTTAATGATACTGCTTTCTTAATTTTCTTTTTCATTAGTTCTTTGCTAGTGTATAAAAATATAACTGACATCTGTATTGTGATTTTTGTATCATGTAACTTTACTGAATTCATGTATTAGTTGATTCAGTTTTTGTGGGATATTTAGAGTTTCCTATATGGGAGCTCATGTTCTCTGTAGACAAAGCTAATAGAATTTCTTCCTATATGATTTGGATATCTTTTACATTTTCTTATTTATATTTTTAAAGATTTATTTATTTATACATACAAGCTGTGTGAATAGCAGAGGTGTAGGGTGGCGAGAGGATTCACCAGGGACAGAGTGGGGGAGCAGAACAGGCAGATCATCGGAAACACACTGCTGAGGGGAGCAGCGGGTGAGGCAGGAGAGATTTGCCACGCCATGTGGGAATCTCCCTGGCCTGGCGTCGAACTCTCTTCGCTGCTGCTGACAGCTCCGCAGTACAGCGAATAAGCGGTTAAGCGCTGCGCTGTGGAGCTGTCCGCAGCAGCGACGCGAGTTCGACACCCGGCCGGGAGAATCCCACATGGTGCGGCAGACCTCTCCTGCCTCGCCCGCTGCTCTCCTCAGCAGTGTATTTTTGATCTGCCTATTCTGCTCCCCACTCTGTCTCTGGTGAAGCCTCTCGCCACTCCACACCTCTGGCCTGTACCCCAGCTGTATGTATAAATAAATCTTTAAAAAAAAAAAAAAAAAAAAAACTCTGGTTAGCATTTCCAGGAATATTTTTAATAGAAGAGGAGAGACTGGGCATGTTTGTTTTTTTTTTTCCCCTATCTTAGTGGGAAAACTTCTAGCTTTTCGTGAGTGTGGTGCTAGTTGTCGCTTGTTATGTATGGCTATATTGTGTTGAAGTATCATGTATGACTTGTATAAAAGTACAATTCTCCTCCAGTTATTTTATTGAAGATTTTTTTTTCTCATGATAGTGTGTGGAATTTTATCACATATTTTCTGTTTTATTGATGATTTGTTGGTATGTTATATTTACTTGCATGTTGCTTTGCATATATTTAACCATCTCTATATCCCAAGGATAAATCATATTCTCATTGAATGATCCTCTTAATGGGCTGTTGAATCTGCTTTCTAGCATTTGGTTGAGGATTTTTACAGGTCAGGGATAAAACATACATTATGTGTCTTCATCTTTACCGAATTCATGTACTAACTGATACAGTTTTGTGCGATATTTAGAGTTTCCTATATGGAAGATACAGGAAGTTGAAGGATATTACTGGAGATGATATTACTGTTAATATCATCTCAAATCTATTAGTAAAGTTAATATATTTTTTAAAAGAAGTGTTGACAAAGATATGGAAAAAATATACAGTGTTAGAATGTAAAATAGTGCAATCACTAGGAAAAGCAGTATGACAATTCCTGAGTTAAAAATAGAATTATCATGTGATCCATCATTATCACTTCTGGATATGTGATTATATATTCAAATTTATTGGAGTCGAAGAAATAGTTGTGCTCAATATTTATTGGATCATTTTCAAAATATCCAAGATGGAAATAATATCCACAGATTGAGACAAAAAATAGTATGTACATGTAAGAAAATATTAATGAGTGCTTTAAAAGTAGGAAACCCGCCATATGCAACATCAGGGATAAATATCATGAAAGGTGAAATAAACCAGGCACAAAGGACAAAAATCTATCTGTTTCCATGATAGTCTAACTGATAGAAATACAGTATAATGGTAATTGTCAGGGCTTGACCAAGAAGGGAAGGGAAAGTTTTTGTTCACTACATATAGTTTCTATGGTACAGCATAAATCTATAATCTATCCATCTTGCATTATATTTTATGTATAATTAACACTTTATTGTGCATGTAAAACATTTTTTTAAGTCAGTAGATGCCGTATTAGGTTTTAACTGCAAAAATAATAGTGATTAAGGCAGTCCCTTTAAAAAATAAAAATAATAATAAAAAGTCAATTCCAAAGTCAAGATTTTTGCAGCTTAATTTTGAGACTCTTCTTGAATTGAATGTTACAACTCAATATATAATAGGGGATACATATGTATCTATGTGATATATATGTTAATCATATCCTCAGATTACATAATATTATCATATTGGCCTTTAAAGTTTTATTTTTCATGTTTTTTAACCTACATATTTTTGTCCACTCTTCTTCATAAGCAACCACCTAAAATTAATATCTATCATTTTTGTTTCCCTGTAAAAAATGAGTATTCTCATATATTTTAATTTATATCTGATTTAATGTTTCATAAATTTCATTGCTTTTTTTACCTTTTTCAAAACTTCATGCAGTGTTGATATTACTCCTATTTTTAAATACAATGCATTTTTCTTAATAGATTAGGAGTTGATAGCCATCATTCCTATAAACATAAACTTCACATTAACTTAGAGATTTAAATTAGGAAGGTTAATGTTTCTTTAAAACTCAATAAATAGCTATCTTCCACACTTTTCCTTTGTGCTGTTTCTTATAAAAATAATCACATGGCATTAATTGAGTATAAATTATTTCTTTTTTTTTTAAGATTTATTTATTTATACATACAAGCTGGGGTACAGGCCAGAGGTGTGGGGCGGCGAGAGGGTTCACCAGAGACAGAGCGGGCAGCAGAACAGGCAGATCAGAAATACACTGCTGAGGGGAGCAGCGGGCGAGGCAGGAGAAGTCTGCCATGTGGGATTCTCCCCGGCCGGGCGTCGAACTCGCGTCGCAGCTGCCGACAGCTCCACAGAGCAGCGCTTAACCGCTGCGCCACCGGGGAGGCCCCTATGAATTATTTTTATTTTATTGAGACTGTTCAGAGGGCATTTAGTTGCAATTTATAATACTTTGAAAATAATGCAGGGTATATATCTATGTTTTATATACATATGGAGAGAGAGTTGTTTTTTTGTTTTCACAATGCCAGAAGAAGCTGACTGAGAAAATTCACTATGGAAAATAAATATTGTTGATCTGAACATCTTTGGGTTGTTCTGAGAATGGTCTTAGTATTAAGAATGTCTGAGCAAATGAATATCTTCAACAAAATAAATGCCTAGTAAATGATCCAACATTTAGAAATTAAATGGAATGATAAAATCTTGATATATGTCTGATGAATAAGTAAATCTCTATTATATCTTAGGTGAGTGTTTGTAAAGTAAATAAATCATGGATTAAAAAAATCTCAAAATCACAAATACAGCAAGTACTGAAATAACATCCTTTTTTTCAATACTTAAAAAAAAAAAAGTCCTGACCAGTGTTAATTGAAATGATATTGAGAACCTGGTATCATTATGTTCATTTCTCTGATAGTTGCAGTTGAGTGATGTCACTAAGAAAAACAAGATTTTGGTGTTGGGCACATCTTGGCTCAATTCTTTTTTTTTCCTTACCAGTATTTTATTTCTAAGTGATTTACTGCTTTATCTACATCCTCTTTCCTGTAAAAGATCACAAACTTTCTTGTGGTGTTGCAGTGAACCATAATAGATACTGGTTTTTTGACGCAAGTACCTGGGATTGTGGCAAACAGCAGTCTTTGAAAAAAAAAAAAATACAGGTTGGTTTGTTTGGTCAGGAAAATGTTCATGAGGGACTTGTACATTTCATCAGTAAGGATAGCTTATTAGTCAAAGGCCTCTGGAGAAACAGAACCAGTAGATGTGTGTGTGTGACGTTTGTTGTAAGACACTGGCTCCCACGATTATAGAGGCTGGCATATCCAAATCTGCAGTGTGGACCAGCAAGCTTGAGACCCGGTAGAGTCAGTCATGCAGTTAAGCCCTAAAGGCAGTTTGCTGGAGAATTAACTCAGGGCAGGGGTAGTCTTTCTGTCTTATGCAGCTCTTCATAAGACATAGGAAGCCCACCCACATTTAGGAGGGCAGTCTGTTTTACTCTCTTAATTAAAACATTGATTTCATCTAAAATGAACACCCACATAATGTTTGACCAATTTATCTGAGTACACCATAGCCCAATCAAGTTGAATTAACCCTCACAGATGGCATGCATCTCATTGCAAAATTTATAAGCCGTAGTTGCTTCACTGTAAGTAATGTGGAAGACCAAAATAGGGAGCCCTTAAGAAAGCAAGAACTCAGGGCATTAAATAAACAAGTAAATTGCTAAATAACATGGCTTGTTGGCAATGTTTTCATTCTTCAGCATTTAAAAAATAAATGTTGAATTAAGGGAGAATACATTAGAAAGTTGGGGAAAGTTATAGTTGGGGAAAGCAATAAAGACATTAACATATACATATATGCTTTGTAAATCTATTATAGAAAAATTTCTAATAGAACAGTGTAAAAAGTATACTAAAAATATATTACAGAAGAGCATAGCAGTTCCTAGTGACATTTTTCACGTATGGGACAAAGCAAAAAATATCAGAGAAAGCACAAAGTGGTGAGGTCGGCAATTACAAGTGCAAAATCAAAATTGTTTATTACATATCAGAAAAGAATTGAACTTGTACTTCTGAATAATATAAAGTGCTGTGAATCAAATGTTTCATCAAAAAATATTGATGTCAACAACTCCTATTGGTATTATGAAGAGGGAATTTCTATTCATTGTTATAGGATAGAATATTGCATTTTTTTAAAAGATTTATTTATGCATACAAGCTGGGGTACAGGCCAGAGGCGTGGGGCAGCGAGAGGGTTCACCAGACACAGAGTGGGGAGCAGAACAGGCAGATGAATGGAAATACACTGCTGAGGGGAGCAGTGGGCCAGGCAGGAGAGGTCTGCCAGGCCGTGTATGAATCTCCCTGGCCAGGCATCGAACTCACGTTGCTGCTGCCCACAGCTCCGCAGCGCAATGCTTAACCACTGTGCAGCCAGGGAGGCTCTAGAATATTATTTTTAAATAAAAATAACCTCATATCTTACATTAAAAACTTAATGCAATATCATTTATCTTTTGTGTATATTTAGACAAGGGAATAATCATTAACTGATTTTATAAACTATTAAAGAGTGACACATAACTTGGTAATTTGGTACTGAATATGCTAGAAAATGAGACATTAAAGCATTTATGTGCTTTTATATTCTGAGTATGTCTCAAAATACAATTTTTGAAAATACATTGTGAAAATTTGATTATACTGTCCCTAAAAATTTAAAACAAAAATAGCCTATTCCTTTATTGCCTAATTCTCTTGTATATTTTAATTTGATTTTTTCTATTTTCTGTGTGACAACTGAACATTTATATAAATGTTCATAGAGAAATAATTAGTTGAGAGACATATTCTTTAGAATGTAAGTGGCTAAAGAACTTAAGTGTTCCTTGACCTTGGAGTGTGTTGGTTCTTTCTTTTCTTTACCTATCACACAACTCTGAATCAATAACTGTCCAATCACTGGGAGAAAGTACTCCATTTCATTCTCTCACTTTGCTTTATTTATGACAGTATAGTTGGCCTAGGGCATTTTATTCATCTGGGCATTAGCTGCTAAGAATTCTTGCCTCCAGGTCATTATTTTCCTCTTAAATCATGAGAATATAAACCAAAAATGAAAGGAAAGAAGCAGAAATAAAAATTATAAGATAAACTATATTTCCTTTGTTGTCAGGTTTGTTGGGAATTTTCCCCCCTTTAGTTCCTGATTAATGAACAAAGCAGTTGGAAGTAAATTCAGTTTTATTTTTCACTTAATGATAACCCCTAATTGTTCTGTTAATTTAAACATCTCTTATTGAAAATAAGGTAAAAAAATTTCCAAATATCTTACTTGTATTGACATTAGTAGTAACATTATCATAGTTTTTCTTACTCTTTAGAAATATTGAAAGTAACAGAACATACCAAACTCCTCCTGGTATTATATAACCTGAAACTTCTTTCACAATAATCCCTCACCCTTTGAAATCCCCTTAGTAATTGAAATTAGTGAAAATTTCATAAAGCAGAACCAATCATTGTATTAAAATATACAGAAAATACATATATGTGTATACACACAGAGGAATACTGCTCAGCTGTTAAAATGAACTCTTGCCTTTTGCAGCAACATGTTTGAAACTACAGGGGATTATGCTAAGTGAGTTAAGTCAGAATGATTAAAACAAAATACCAGTAGTGTCACTTACATGTGAAATATATAGAAACAAAACTAATGGTCAGATAAAATCAAGCCAAAATAAGCCCTAGGAATCTTTTTTTTCCCCCTTAATATGGTATTGAATTACCATTGGTTGACCGTCATTGTTAGTATTTTTGAAGTACAGTATCTCCCCTTCAGGTGTAGTCACCATAATGCACCCAAAGTACCCATAGCCCATTATGCTCTCTTCCCCAAACCCAAGAAATCTTGACTGTAGAGTTGAGACTACTAGATGGAGAGAGGGAGTGGGAGAGTGATTGGGGAGGTGGTAGAAGGCAGGTGGTGCTTGGTTGTGGAAGTGGTATGGTGGCATGCACCTGAAGGATTATGTTCTGTAACTTGGTTTCACATATAGCATTAATTGTAAACCAAGGCTGTCTCATTAATAATAAAAATACTTGCTATTATATATACTACTAAAATACTTGATTTGATTTATAGTCTATCATTGCAATTAAAATAGCTCAAGAAAGGGGGGATTAAAACTACCTTTCATATTATTCCATAGTTGTTCAATATAAGGCATTTATTAGTGATATGTATAAAAAACATTGCTTATGTTATCTTAACCTCCATTTTCAGCTATATATTCAAGAAAGGATTTTTAACCCTTATGTTAAAATGTGAGAATCCGTATAGCTCTTAGTGGTTTCTCCAATGCTGATTAAAATAAAAACTAAAAAGTATTTGTTTTTGTATCAGAAATTACATTGACCTCATTATTGTATGCTAAATACTCCAAAAAGTAAAGCAGCTTATAGATTTACCTATTTCAAATGGTGTTTCAGTCGCTGATAGGAAATTACATGTGTTGAGCTTAGTATGACTTTTATGGCACACTCACTTTATATCCTATTCTCTAAAAATAAAACACCAATGATGTCTAATAAACTGCAAAGGGTTATGAATCTTAACAAGAGCCATCTTGTTAAATGTTAAGGAGAGAGGGTTACTTAGTGAAATTGTAGTTAAAATATTCTAAAATCTGTATGTAAATAAAGTCTCTCTCTCTCTCTCTCTCTCT
>PVIJ01023626.1:0-13893 GCA_004024925.1 Scalopus aquaticus | reverse complement strand
TTCTTGGGGAATTTCTCTTTCCTGGAAATATGTTATGTCACCACCACCGTCCCTAACATGTTGGCCAACTTCCTGTCCACCACCAAGTCTATCTCCTTCGTGAGCTGTTTTGCACAGTTCTACTTCTTCTTCTCCTTTGGGTGTGATGAGGGCTTCTACCTCTGCATCATGGCCTTTGACAGGTACCTCGCCATCTGCCGTCCTCTGCATTACCCACGCATCATGACTAAGCAGCTGTACACTCGCCTCCTCATCTTTGGATGGTCATGTGGGTTCATCATCTTCCTAAGCCCAGTTGTTTTCATTTCCCAGTTGCCCTATTGTGGTCCAAATATCATCAACCATTTTATGTGTGATCCTGTCCCTTTGATGATGCTTTCCTGTTCTGAAGACAAAACCACGCAGTCCATTTACTCTACTTTCAATACTGTTTTTATGGTTGGCACCTTTCTCTTTGTTATTTGCTCATACGCTCTAGTGATTCTGTCTGTGTTGCGGATGCCCTCAGCAGCGAGCAAACGCAAGGCTTTCTCCACATGTGCGTCTCATCTGGCTGTGGTGTTCTTGTTTTTTGGGTCTGTTATGGTGATGTATGTTAGTCCTGGATCAGGACACCCAGTGGAAGTACAGAAAATTGTGACTTTGTTTTATTCTGTGATAACACCTCTCTGTAATCCTCTGATTTATAGCCTCAGGAATAAGGAGATGAAGGCTGCTTTAAGGAAAGTCTTTGGGAATGAAATAACTGTTCATAAAGCATAATTTAGGAGTCAGAGTGCATCAAGTTCCATTACAATCTATCTAAATAAGACATGAGCCAGATATTTCCCACAACATTCAATAATTTTGGCTAGGGAACTATTACATTGAAAACCTATCTCAGATTTTGTTCACTACTTGTTGGTAGAGATATTTAAGAGATATTTAAGAGATAATATTTAAGAGATAATTTATCTTCAGAGAACTGAACACATCATATATAACCAAGTTTCTAAAAGGAAGTATAAATCTGCTTGACTTTCAGAATTGGAGCAAAATATAAGAATGGAACATAGGTCATGAATTTGTTTGGGGATTAACACCTAAATAAATCCCCCTCCACTGGTATCTTCTGAATGGACTAAATGAGGATATCTGTATGAAATAAATCCAACCTCACTGGTGTCATCTTACCACTGTTCTACCAAAGAATGAAACATACTTTTACTCTAAAGTCTTTTAACAAAATAAAAGAATAGTCATAGCTGGATATTGAGTAGTTGATCAGAAAACACCTAAAATAAAAATTGGGAATTTAGTGGCTATTGTTTGTATAGAATAGAGATAAGATAGTTGTTGTACAGTGCCACACTACTAATCAGGGTTTCATTCCCTTTGCTGTAGATCCAGTGTCAATTTGACAGCCTTATGACTGCATTTGTTTTGAGTATTTTTGCTGTGTGACATACCTAAGTATTATATAAAATGTCTCTAAAGATCTTTAAAATGTAGTTACGCTAGTTGATTTGATTTTACATTTTATTTTAACATGGTCATCTACTTTTTCCAAAATGACTCTAAAATATAACAGGCAACGGAAAAATACAGTATAATTTTGCAGAACTACATTTACAGTCTTCTAAAAATCATCTATTCTATAAAATACAGTACAACTATAATTAAGCTTCTTTTAACAAAGAACCAGGATTTGAGGTTGTCTGTACTTGAAGAAGCAGAATTTCTGGAGGGTCCATAATAAAAGAGTTTTCTTCGTTTATTTCACAGAAACAAAATGAACTGAATAGATGAATAACTTCCTGAACATTATTATACGAACAAACTTCCTAAGCAAAAATGTTTCATCCAAGCTATCTAAATCACAGATGTAAAATGCTGATATTTTCCTGATCATTTTAATCACGATTTCCTTCTGGGTGCTTACGGTTCATTCATTCTGAAGCATCTATCTTTCTTAGAACTTTAGGAAAAGAGATGAAAATGTCTTTCTACATAATTCTACATAAAATGTACCGTTGACTCTTTCTAAAGTATATGGTTTGTGTCTTTGTAATCAATTGTGAGGTAATAATAAACTAGGCTCTTTATATATCAGGCTTTCCTACACTCTGGTAGACAGTCACCTTGTACTTCAGTACCACCTAAAAGAATGAAATTCAAATTGTTAAATAACTGTTGCTCAATTCATAGCTTTATAAATTAAGAATTAATAAAATGTGAACTTTAAAACTGTCTAATTATTTTAATATAAAAACATAAGGATATAAACAAAATTCTATCTTACCCAATGGATGATTAATTGATAATTCCCCATACACTCCACTCAACACCAACAAAAAGTTACATTATTTTAAACATATAATAAAATTTTTTCTATTTTTTTATTTATTTTATTTTATATATATTTTACATCATTCTTCCTTTTTGTACAATGCACGCTTTCTCTTTTCAGGTGTTGTCCCCATAAAATTCCCATCCCAATTCATCCGTGCACCATCACCATAGTTCTTTGTGTTCTTCCCTCCCTGTTTTGATCCCTCTCCTTCTCCCTCCCCTGCAGAGTGTCTCGGTTAGTAGTTGCCTGTTGATTTTGTTGTTTTTTTTTTTTATTTATTGTAGTTATTTTTTTCCTGATCTCTATTTGGTTCCCCTACATTCCTCCTGTAAGTGAAACTATCTGATATTTTTCTTTTTTTTTTCTGACTTATTTCACTGAGTATAATCCCTTCCAGCTCTAACCATGTTGCTGCAAATGGCATGAGTTTATCTTTTTTGGTTGCTGAATGGTATTCCATTGTGTACATGTACCACATCTTCTTGATCCAAGCATCTATTTTTTGGCATTTGGGTTGGTTCCATATCTTGCCTATTGCAAATAGTGCTGCAAAAAACATAGAGGGGCATGTAGCCTTTTGGGTTAATGTTTTTGTGTCCTTTGGGTAGATTCCTAGGAGTGGGTCATATGGAGGCTCCAGTTTTAGTAGTTTGAGTAGTTTAGTAGTTTGAGTAGTTTTAGTAGTTTGAGATCCAGTTTTCCATAGTGGTTGGGCAGTTTGCATTCCCACCAGCAGTGTACGAGAGTTCTTTTTTCTCTGCATCCACACCATAAACATGATAAAATGTTATGCTACTCCTAGACAAAAGGCAACCTTACAACCCACATTTATTTCAACAATAAGCACTACTATTTCTGAGCATTCTTCAGCTGTTAGTCACTAGATAAACCATTTAAAGTATCTCCAAATTTCCCAATATGTATTTCTAAAGCTTTTCCACATGTAGTTATTAGGAAAAGAAAATGTCTTTCCCTATTAAGAAAATAGTGAGTTACACCAAGTTAAGTCAATCCATAAACCTTCAATAACATCACAGCATTATGAATCTCCAAAATAGATATATTAGGATGGCGTTTTATCCAATTTTGAGAGGATAACATTTCCTTCAAATCACCTCCTAGAACTATTACTCCACTGAATATGTTTTAAGGATAATTTATTCATTTACTACATACAATAACCTACTGGAAAAAGTATTTATCAATGCCATGTTGATAGATTAAAAAGCTAATAGTTTTAGTGAAACTACTAATTTCTATAACGTCTCACAACTAGTAAACCAGAAGTTTAATATAACAGATGCTTATAGTGAGCCTCTACCCAGCTGCAGCTGTACTGAACAGTTAGTCACATGGTAATTTTAACTCATACTTACACTCCAAAGGTGCCACATCTGCCAGAAAGGTTTTCAGAAGCCCACAGGACCCCCAGAGTTTATGCATAGTGTTATAGGAGCTAATAAATGTAAATAAATATATCACATGTCTGTCTTTATGGAGGATAGTCCATGGACTTCAGAGATCCTAGAGTGCAGTCTCCTTCAACAGTGGCTTTTCCTCCATCTCCTCTTGATCCCCCTGCTCCTTTTTACTGTCTGAGATTACCTATCATAAGTAACATCTTCAATCAAGTCCTTGTCTCAGGCTGTGCTGGCAAGGGATCCCATATGAACACAACTGGCAATATAAAGGAAATAGATCAATCACTGGTCAGGTGGCAACAAGGACACCAGCACAAAGGATGAGTCAGGTGGTAATAACTAGTTCAGAGAGATTCACACTTGCTAAGACTTTCACCTGTGCCAAAGTAGAAGGAGGCACAAATAGAAAGGAAAGCATTGTCTGTGCAATAGCCCTAGCACTTGAATGGGATGGAGACAATGATCATTGTAAGAGCTTTGGAGCAGGGTGACTTTTATTTCCTTGACATACTGAAGAATGACAAACTCAAATCAATAATTAAGTTGGAGCACATATTCTCTAAAGGGGAAGATATTATATTTTGGACCCCTGCTACTAAAAAGGAGGAGCAGGACTTACTGGGATTCTTGATATTTGGGAGGCAGATAAAAATGAACTTACTGAATACTGCTCTGACACATTTATCCAGTGATAGCCTTGGAAGACTGTATATTTGAATGGGTTTTAAAACAAAACAGAAACAAGTGATAAAAACCTCTATAATGGTATTAGAATATACAACATAATGATCTAGGCCACATTTAGTTTCTAGCTACATGTAGTCTCTAGTAAGATAACAGCTAATAAAAATGTTTTTCTAAGGTTATGTGTAACTACCCCCCCATCCCCACCACACATACCTTTTTTTAAAACTGACATATAATTGACATATAATGTTAAATTGAAATATAACTAACACATAATATTATATTAGTTTCAGATGTACAACATAATGATTTGTTATTTGTATGTATTGCAAAATGATCACCACATCCCTGAGATTTTATAACTAGAAATTTATACCTTGGACCCTCTTCACTCATTTTACCCTTCCAAATTTATATTTAATAAATGAGTACTGGAAAGAATCTAGCAAATTGAATTATGTCATTAAAATAAAATACAGTAAATGATTTCTAAAATACAAGAATAAAAGAAAAAGTTTTAATTACATGAGAAAAAAGTTTATATAAATATAATACTAAATTTTAAGTGCTGTATGACCTCATAGACATGAAAAAAGTTGCTAAAACAAAACAGAGGAAATATGTCGTTTTTACCTGAATTTATGTGTTTGATATAATTATCAGTAATTTTTACATCCATTAAATTTTCTGAATCTTCCAATTTTTGTATAAACATATCTACTTTGATATCCAGAATATTTTACAATTGAAGCAGTTCTGTCTAGTATACAGGGTGTTATAAAAATTAAATAAAATGACTTTTATGTAAGAATTTGTCACAGTGCCTGGCATGTTGTTTCCCTGTCTGCCAAATAAAAATGCAAAGAAATGGTCTGTTAGTATTTAAGAACTTAGGCTCTGTCAGCATTCCCACTTATTAGATATGAAGTCTTAAATGAATAAAAATTTCAATTTCAATAACTTTACCTCTAAAATAGTAACTTCTAGCATATTGGATTGTTACAGAAATTAAGAACTTATTCATAGGTATTACTCATCTTACTGTATAGCAAGCAAGCTTTCAATAAATATTAACTGCTAGTATTTGTATGGCAAAGTGAAAAGGCAGACTTCTGGACCCATGTAATGAATGCAAATTAGTACACAAAATAGACTCAGAATTGCATGCCAAATAGACTGAGTTGACAGATGGACGAGAATCTCTGTTCAAAGGGAAGAAAAGAAGTATCAGATGTTTGAAATGAACTCATAAAATGATGAATCCTTGGGGTAATGTCCATCCAATGAGGAAATCTCAGCAAAGACTTCCTCTGGGAAAGCTGGCTTTGGCCCAGCAATAGTTTCACAGGGGGAAAATGGAGAATCCCAGCTTTCATTTTCATAACTGCTGGAGAAAAAAAAAAAAACACTTTTCCAACTTAAAAAAAAAAAACCCACACACACAACCACATACGTTTTCCCAAATGCATTTAAAGTGAAAGCACAGGGGACAGAACTCTGAGATCCGGCGGAAATGAAGGGCAGGGGAAAGGCTTATCTGCAGACACTGTTCCTACTCCCAGTCAGCGCCAGAGTCTACTTCGACAAAGGACAGATGCCTTATTTCCTGAATGCGGGACAGAGGAAAATACATTATATTTTAAGCATGGAAATGTGAGTTTTAGAAAATAGCCTTCTAGCTTTCTACTTAAAAAAGAAACCATTACTTTCTAACTTTGTCAATTGAAAGGCAAAAGAAAACATTTGAAAATAATTATTTTACCTACATACAATCCTTTTTCTACTATCGCCAGTTTTTGTGATCTTTCTTCTAATCTGAACATTTTCCTTTCAATAAAATTTACTGAAGAAAAGTAAAACCCAAAATGCAAATATTGCTTTCCTTTTTATTTCTTCTAGGGAAAAAAAGTAGACCAAGGATAAGTGTGATTTTTTTTTTCCCAATGGAAGAGTGACAATATAAATCCTCTTTTAAAAACTGATGGTTAGCATTTCTCATGATGATGCCTTCGATTTTTAAACTTAATTTGTAATCCCTGTCCTAGGTTTATGAAATGGCATTGGTGACCCAAAAGTACAGCCTTAAAGATGCCTGTTGTTGGGAATGTCCCCTTTCTCCTCAACCATGACGCAGAGGCTGACTTCATTGGCTCTAATCTAAATTGAAGCAGCAAGTGGAGGGGAGCTATCCTACACGGTAAGTCAAACGACACAAACAGGAAACTTCTTAGCACCTTGGAATTACCCAGGAATAGCAAATGTCACAAAAAGTGCTTTGGGGAAAGTAGAAGATCCAGAAAAGTAAGTACCTTCAAAACCAATATTTTATAATGATTATCTTTTCAGATTATAGAAATAATTATGTATTGCTGATAGAAATTTTGAGAATTATAAACATTTATAAAGAAGAAAAATATGTGCTCTCCTATGAACTAAACTTGAAAAGTTTGCACTAATTTTTTTCCCAGGTATTTTTCTGTTCCTTTGTTTTATTTACATTTTTTACAGAAATGTTTAAAAAGAAATACATACTCTTGCTACACAAGAACTCTATAACAACATTTCTTATGACACTATCAATGTTTGCTGCTCAAAGAATCATCATTCCTTATTACTAATTAAAAATTATAATCCTAAATCAGAATCTGTATTTTAACATAATTCTTAAAAAGTCTTATGCATTACTAAAATTAACTTGCTTATTATTATTTTTTTCTACATCAGAATGTTTATTAAACGAATATGGAATGTCTTACAGGCTCTAAGCATTTCTAAATTGCTTTCCAGAAAAATATATTTTACAAGTTTATAGTCGCTCCAAAAGTTTTTCTAAGTTAACTTCACCAACCTGGTTTCCTGGTTATTCATCTTTGCTAATTTGAAAAGAAAAAGAAAAATTCTGTTTTTCACATTTAAATTGTCAACCATCACCTAGAAATGTGGAGGCTACATATTTCTTACAATTTACTCTGAAACTTCATTTCTTAAAATGCCCCTTAATTTTATTGAAAACAATAACACTTCTAATTTTAAAACATCTTGCCATATGTTCCAAGACATCCCTTGCATTGAAAAATATACAAGGAAACAACAGACACTCAGTAAACTTCTACTGAAGTTTTTGAAAAGGTTTAGGCCATTTATCAGCAATAAATTAAAATGAGGTTTAAAATATTATATCTAGCACATGAGTGTTCAATAAATGATAGAAAAGTGATAGATAATAGAAATGAACTAAAATTCATGATGGTCAGCAATCAATCATAGGGGGGATGGGTAGAGAGAACATTAAAATAGGAGTAGGAAAGCACAGGCTCTTATTCTGACTCTGCCACTTACTGGTTTGGAATCTAAAGCATTTTAATGACTTTAAGTCTTTATCTTCTCATTTGTGAAACAGAGGCAATAATTCTTGCTATGCTCGCCTGTAGAGTAATTAAGAAAGTCCCCCCAAAGAACAAGTTTCCTCCTACAAAGCTCCAGAAATGAAGTGGTTATCTCCCAGTGCTTAAAGCATTTAAGCTTCTCCATCACGTGACTGTTGTGAAGAATCCTGCTGTTAGCTGCTTTTGGCTATAACAGCAAAGTGTGGTGGGCAGCCCCCTGTCACAAAAGTAGAGCTGGTACCCTCTTCCCACCGCCACAAATTCAAAGCCTGGAAATAGGACTTCATTTTGATATTATATCCTGACCCTAATTACATTAAAGAAAGGGTTAGTGCTTCCATAATTACATAGTTACAAAACCTCACAGCTCAAAGTTGGGGGGAGGGGGGATTCTCTTAGAGAATAGAAACCTTCGCGCTTACAATGCACAAAAGAAACCGGCGTGATTGTAACTGATCCCGAGCCATGATAAATGCTATTCCAATAAATTTTATGAGGATGCCATCTGGTCATGTGCCCTTGTGGCCATGATAGCATGGAAAATGTAAACTGCTAAAATCTTCACAGGTGTTGGAGTTAAGTTTATATATGAGCTTACTGGATTTTTCCCAGAGAACTGATCATTTTAAGAAAACGTGAACAGAGCATTTGAGCTCTGAGACTTTAAAATAGAAACCCAGGAAAAAGAGAGGTGAAACAGGGATGAGAGACCCACAATTCAAACTTCGCTGGGTTAAACTTTGGCTTGAGTGAAGGCCCAAAATGTAGATAAACTTTACTATATTTTGGTAGTCAGAAGAATTCTCCAGGGCTGAATAAACCACAAAATCAAAGAACAACAGAGAGAAAACAGGCTGCATCAAAAAGATTTCCTAGATATTGAAACAGTATTTGAACCTGCTCTAATATGATCACTTGAGTACTGTCTCATCTTCATTTCCCAGGAAATTCCACCACCCCTGGGGTTGGTGGGTGGGGCAGGGTAGTGTGATAAGGTGTCATCCAGTTAGTTTTGCAGATTCAAACTAGGTTGCCTTTCTACAAACCACAATGAAGTCATCAGGAAAAAAATGATCCTGTCATTTAAGACTGTAGTGGTATCCCTACCAGAAAAGACAGTCGATGGGCATAAAAATAGTTTTAAAAGGAAGTTTATTAAGAAGTTGCATCAGGGCCTCCCTGGTGGCACAAGGGGTTAGCGCAGCACTGTGGAGCTGTCGGCAGCTGTGGCCCAAGTTCGATGCCCGGCAGGGGAGAATCCCACATGGCTCTGCAGACCTCTCCTGCCTCGCCCGCTGCTCCCCTCAGCAATGTATTTCGGTCCATCTGTCTGTTCTGCCCCCCACTCTGTCTCTGGTGAACCCTCTCACCACCTCACACCTCTGGCCTGCACCCCAGCTTGTATGCAAAAATAAAAAAATTAATCCAAAAAAAAGAAGTTGCATCCTGTGTGATTTGAGAGAACTGAAGTGCACTCTCCTATTCACATACGAACAGATACACAATACCTACCCACATACATGCACACATGTACTTAGCCTGTGGCAAGGCTAAAATTTCTCAGACTAAAACATTCTTTTGCATTTTGAAATCAGTTTAATTTATAAGATTAAGAAAGGAGTATATCTAGCATAATAATCCCTGATCAGTTTATATATAACAGCATATATTTCTGTAGCATTTACATCTCAGTTTAGCTTTAGCCAGTCACCTATCTGTAATGTCTAGACCAGGCAGGTTAAATGGATCAGGCAACCCAATGAGAAATTCAGAAAAGAAATTTTTGAATTTGTTTTTATTTTAATTCTATGAAAATTTTTTTCAAAATATTTACCAGTATTTGCTCTATTAATTGACAGTAGTTTGCATACAATTTAAAAATGAACAGTCACATAGGAGAGTATATGCAATAACTGTATTGTCAGAGAGCCCAATCAAAAATAGAAGTCACTATACTTTGGTTGGTGGGTGTGGTGCAGTGACATACACATAAGAGGTGTGAACTTATACCTCTATGTCATGTGTAGTGTTGTACAATGTATAATGCACTTTGTATAATGTACAATGTATAGTGTTGTACAACATTACCTCAATAAAAAATATACAATTAAAAAAATAAAATAGAAACTACTGGACTATCCCCACCCCTCCCTTTTAATCAAGGAAATGTGCCCTGTCCTGGGGGACAATCAGAAGGAGGAGGAGGGGCTCCCTCTGTAAGCAACTTCTGCTGCAATTTTAACAGGATGGAAGGAAATGACCTCAGAGGCCAAAAATGCTTCCCGTACTGTGAGCGAGTTCATCCTCTTGGGCTTCCCTTGCCGCTGGGAGCTACAGATCTTCCTCTTTTCCATATTCTTTGTGACATATGTCCTGACCCTCCTTGGAAACATGGCCATCGTGTGTGCAGTGCGCTGGGACCGCAGGCTCCACACCCCCATGTACCTCCTGCTGGCCAACTTCTCCTTCCTAGAGATCTGCTACGTCAACTCTGATGTGCCCAACATGCTGGCCAACTTCCTCTCTCAGACCAAAACCATCTCCTTTGCACGGTGCCTCCTCCAGTTGTACTTCTTCTTCTCACTGGGCACAACGGAATGCTTATTTCTCTCCATCATGGCCTATGACCGGTTCCTGGCCATCTGCCAGCCCCTGCATTACCCCACCATCATGACTACTAAGTTCTGCAGCAACCTGGTGATTTTTTGCTGGGTGTATGGTTTCCTCTGGTTTCTAATCCCAGTGATACTCGTTACCCAGCTACCATTTTGTGGTCCAAATGTGATCGATGACTTTTTGTGTGACCTGGGTCCTCTGCTGGGCCTGGCTTCAGCTTGTGTCCCTATCCCAGGGACTGTTCTCATCTGTGGCACCATGAGCTCCCTCCTCATCTTTGCCACCTTTTTCTACATCACTGGCTCCTACACCCTGGTACTGAGGGCGGTGATGCAGGTACCCTCAGCCACTGGCAGGAAGAAGGCCTTCTCCACATGCTCCTCACATCTGGCTGTCGTGTTTCTGTTCTATGGTTCTGTCATGACGACATATGTGAGCCCAGGTTCTGGACAAGCAGAAGGCATGCAGAAGTGCACAACTTTGTTCTACTCAGTTTTGACCCCTTTTTTCAACCCTATGATCTACAGCCTCCGGAATAAAGAAATGAAAGATGCCTTGAAGAAAGTTCTAGGAGTTTCCTAACACTTGTCTGTGATGTAAGTGAGTTACTCCAAGATGAGTTCAGAAGGTGAGCTTCCTGCCAGTGAAATGCTGAGAAAATAGACAGTAAATGGTAGCTCATTGAAAGAGGCATTTCAAAATCTCATATGCCAGATCACCAATGAAGTTTCCCTGGAATGTTACTTTTATTTCTATTTAACGTGTATTCATTATTTCTTGTATTATAATTAGCTATTCATAAATGTCCATGTGCCTCCTCATTGTTATTTGATTGTGAATATTTTAAGAGCAGGGACTATGTCTTATTAATTTCTGGAATTCTAGACACCAACAGAATGCCTAATACAAAAAAATGTCAATAATCTTAATTCAATTAAAATAAGTATATTCATATTTCCTCACTATATTCATTATTCTTGATGGTCAGGAGATATCTAAAGAAAACATGCAAACTCTGTAACAATCTGTATTTTATGTGTCCTATGAATGAAATGAAAAGAACTTTCCTCAAAAAATGGGATGCTAACCTGAATTGGTTAGCATGGAAAGAAGATAAACACATGCAATTTGCAGCGACATGGATGGAATTAGAGGGGATCATACTCAGTGAAATAAGCCAGAAAGAAAGAGAAAAACATCGAATGGTTTCACTTATAACAGGACTATAGGGAGGCCGGGTGGGAGAGAGACAATCAGTGGGGGGGAAGGAGGGGGAGGAGGGAGCCGGAAGGAGGGAAGGGAAAGGGCACAAAATGGAATAGAAAAGAACACAAGGGACCATGGAGATGGATCACGGGTGAATTGGTGGTGGGCTACCCAAGGGGAATACAAAATGTAAAAGACATAAATAACAATAAAAATATATATTTTTAAAAAAAAAAGAGACAATCATCAATGGAAAAGTCTTACCAGATAAAGTTAATCTCTAGGAAATTACCTCTTTCCTTTATTTCATTAATTCATTTGTCTAACTACACAACTGCTTTATTTCATTTTCTTCCAATTAACATTGCCTCCACTCCTGCACATTTAAAAATATATTATACAAATTTTACCACTGAAAATGTGGTTTGGGAATCATCAATTATACATCACTGGGGAAAATTTTAGAGGATGGGACCTATGGCTTCATCTCAGTCCTACTGAAATAAAATGGAATTTTAACCTAAGTGGATTCTTATGATCATTAAAGTTGGAAACCACAGATCTATAACAGACTCTCCAATAAGCTCAGCGTAATCACAACCACAGTAGAACTTTTTAATAACACATATCCCCACCTGAGCAAGGGGTCTCAACAAGTAGACTCTGACTTGGGGATGGGCCCCAGGCACAGGTATTTTTAAAAGCTTCCAGGAGATTGTAATAAACAGACAAAATTGGGAATTAATACATTCAAACTTAGGTTTCTATCTCTACAAATAACACAAAATGAGCTCACCCCATATTTCTTTTCTTTTCAAAAGTCACCTTGGTGCAAATCCACCAAACTAAAACAATATTAGATAGCAATAAGACATGTGAAGATAGGGGTCCAGTCTCCTACATAGGACTACCCAGGTGTGCTGGCACCATTTGTTGGAGACTCTTACTCCCCAACTAAATTTCTTGGTACCCTTGTTGAAAGGGGTTACCACAAATATATGGATTTATTTCTGGATTCCCAATTCTACATCTATGTCTATCTTTATGCTGCCACCACAGACTTAATTACTGTATCTTTATAGTAAGTTTTGAAACTGAGAAGTGTTAAGTTCTCCATTGTTCTTTTTTCCAAGAGTTCTGGTTATTCTATCAATAGTTACCTTCAGTGTCATATGAATTTTAGGATCAGTTTATTGATGTCTACAAAAAAAAAAAAAAACAGCCAGGAATTTATAGGTATTATACTGGAAATTGCATTGCAGTTTCACTTGAAGAATACTGCCTCTTTAATAATAGTGAATCTTCCAATTCAATAAATGGAATTTACTAAGGCTTATAACTTCTTACACTCATGTTTTACAGTTGTCAGTAGTCAAGCTTTACATTTCTTTTACTAAATTACCAGATTTTATTCTTTTTGATGTTATTATAAGTGAAATCATAATGTCTTTTATATCTTTTTCTTACTATAGTTTAGAAATTCCAGTATAAAGCTTAACATAAGTGTAAGAACAGGCATCCTATCTTGTGTCTGATCTTAAGGGATAAGACTTGAGTATCTCACCACTAAGCATAAAGTTAACTGTGGGAATCATATATGTGTCCTTTGCTGTATCTTAACTCATACTATATGTTGGTATACTTGATGATTTCCTACAATTTTCAGAAACTCATTTTTCTTCATTCCTTTTGCTTCTATTTCTTAGATTGGGTAATCTCAATTAATCTATTTTCAAGTTTGAAGTTTGCTGGTTCTTTCTTGTGCTGACTTGAATATGCTCTGGAATGCCTCTGTTGAATTTTTTATTTCCGTTACTGAGCTTTTCAATTCCAAAGTTTCCACTTTTTTTTTTTTTTGATAATTTATATCTCTCTGTGATGTTCTCTTATTTTGGCTAAACATTTTTTCATACTACCTTTTAACTATTTAGACACAGTTTTCTTTAATTCTTTGAACTTGAAGGTCATATGAAACAAGTCCACAGCTACATCATACTCAATGCTAAAAAGCTGAAAACTTTTCCCTTAAGATCAGAAACACAATTTAGAATTGCCATAATAAAAAAAATAATAGAATTAAATGAGAAGAACAAAGAACTGAGGAATATAAATGAAGAACTGAGGAATATAAATGAAGAACTGAAAAACGAGAATGAATCCATAAAGAAGAAAATGAAAGAAATGGAGGATTTGCAAACATTAGTAGAGAGCCATAAAAGTAGATTAAAACACATGGAGGAAAGAA
>PVIJ01023625.1:0-13894 GCA_004024925.1 Scalopus aquaticus | reverse complement strand
CGCGAGGCCTTCAAGGCACAGGACAGCGAAGGCGTTGGGGGCTTCGAGGTCGCCTCTCTTCTCGCGCCGGGTCGTTTGGAGGCGCGGCGGCGACGGCGGCGGACTAGGCGCCCAGGCCCAAGCGTGGCGGGCGGCCCCGGCCCGCGTAGCTCGGGGTGTCTCGGGCCCCGGAGAAGCCCCTGCTCCCGGGTACTCAGCCCCTGGCGGGCGCAGCCAACAACAAAACTCGAGCCGCGGGATCCTGACCTGCCCGGAGTGGCGGCGGGGGCGGGGCAGGGGGCGGGAGCGAGGAGGGAGGGGCGGGGACTCGCCCACCGTTCGAGCGGGGTGGGGAGTGGCGGCGCCGGGGGTGGGTCCGCGTTTGATGGACAGTCATTCGGACCGCCCCCTTTGGGGAGGGGAGGGGTGCTGACGGAAGGCGAGATTGGCCAATGGCCCTGCCCGAGGAGTCCCGTCCCGCCCTGCCGCCGGCCAATGGCTTCTCTGAGGGTGGGGCCTCCAGGGGCTGGGCCGCGCCGCCGCCTCCGCCTCCTTCTGCTCACCAGCGCTAAAGCCGGGACTGGACCGAGCGGAGTTGTGCGCGCTGCAGACGGGGGGTGGGCCGGAGGAGGGGAGGTTCGTTCCGCGGAGCCGCAGCCAGAACCGGGTGAGGCTTCTCCCCGCCGTCTTTCCAGTCCAGTCCGCCGATAGTGGGGGTGGCTGGGAGCAGCGCAGCCCCCGGAGGAGGAGGCGGAGGCGACCCGGGTGTCGGAGATGGGTGAGGGCAGCCTCCGGAGCTTCCCACCGACCCAGAATTAACGCCTGGCATCGGGGCCTCGGGGGCCGCTCTGGGCGCCGTTCTTGTCACGGGCGCTTTTGGGGGCGGCCCGCGGGGGTGCGAGAGTGAGGGCGCGTCCGGGCGGGCCGGGTGAGGCGGAGGCGGGGGTCCCTCTGGGCCGGGACCGCCGGCGCGGAGGGAGGTCGCGGGGAATCTTTCCTTTAAAGAAAGGGGGAGGGGATGTCCCGGGGGAGGGGCTCCTCGGTGCTCTCTGCGGCTCTGCGGAGCGCGCCCACCCCTCCGCCGTGTCCCCAGGTCCCCTAGCTTTTCGGGGCCAGGGATTTGTCCCTTTCTACTCCTGCTTCCCTCCTGACTTTCACCTCTAAGGCCCTTGTTGCTCCTGCTTTTCAAGTGTTATTTGGGCGAGGGTTTAATGGCGGCCGAGGACCTATTTGTCCCCTGCGCTCTTGGGGGATGGTGGGGCGAGACTCGGTCCTGGGCTGCCCCTGGGACCTGTGTGGAGACTGAAGCCCTTAGTAACCTGATAACCGCTCACTGCCGTGTTTTTGCCTGTAGTGATGTCGAGGACGCTGGGTGTAGAATTTTAGGAGCTTTTTTTTTTCCCTTGGTGATTTCGAGCCAATGTTTGTCTCCCCACCCACCACCCGGTGTCTTCTTAGAAGCGGTCTTGATGTTTCCGGGCTCCCATTACGCAGTTTGAAGAAACATAGTTTTACCTAGTAAATGCGCAGAAAGATATTCTAGTTCGGTTTCCCCACTACATCTGGGTGGGGGAGGTTGAAAGTGTGGAAACTCCTGGACTTCTCCCTGTACTTCCTCCCTCTGGTGGTCAGAACTTGGAGCTGTATCCACGTTTTGGGTAACTGAACTATTTTCATTTCTCATTCTAGAACCAGGAATCTCCTTCAGGCCCGTGTGGTGGAGCTTTGGCAGCAATTAAGAGAAAAACGTTCCCTTTGTGAGTCATCTTACCCCGCTTTTCTGTTTAATACAGTTAGTACAATGTAGAGTACCATGGGATTTACCTGTCAGGAAGGCCAGGAGCCAATTGCTTGGAAGTATCCAGAGTCAAACCACAGTAATCCTGGGAAAGTATTAGGAGTGGATGTTAATACTTAAAGCAGTAGTATTCTCTAGATATTTCAAAAACAGAACTTAAAGTTAATTGTTTTAAATTCTTTGCATTTAACATTCTTCCTTAAAATAGAATGTTTCTTTGCTGTTGACTATGAAAAATCTACTGAATCTTCTATTGTTTTAAGGTTGATAGAGTAATTTTTGTATATGTCTGCTCTATATTTGAGGAAGTTTCGTTTGTATGTACCCTGAGAGTCCTCCATCTAGAATCCCATCAATAGATAGGTAATCTACAAAAGTTGTCAAACTATTCATGACTGACCACAGAACTGTTAGTGATAGCCTGACCCCTCCCTCTATTATGAGGTTCATGTGCTTTTTCCTTGTTATCAGAAAATACTTTGAGATATACTCATTTGGTACAATAAAATACCCATTTCTCTGTGAGCTCTTCCATTAATGATTTAACACCAATCCTTGCCTCAATCAGTAATTGGAAGTCTCAGAATGAGTTTGTTTTTCTTTTAAATCTGATTCTACATTTATTATTAGTTTTATATCATGCCTATTTTGTCCTGTCTAATTAAACAGTTTCCCACGAGTTATCAAAAAAACCTTGTGTCTAGTTTATCTCCCATAGTATTCCTGCCATCACATTGCCCTTCTTGCTCTTTCTTAAACTTGATTTTGCATTTATGCTGTTATGCTTTACAGTATGTCTTTAGTTGGATCTTGGACAATGTATTAGGATTAGAGAACTATGACTAGCTTTTAGGAATGAATATTGTTTCAGCTGATTCATTTTCATGGGATATCTGAATCGGTAATAGTTCACATTCCATGCTTGTTTAGTGACTTGACTAGATGTTGGTGTGGTTGAACTATGAGCCTTCAGAGGACAAGGGAACTAGTTGGGACTAAGAAGATGATAGGGTAACAAGTCACTGACTCAGTTAACATTTAGAAAAGCCATCTTTTTCTCAACAGCGTCTTCCTTGGGTATTTGCAGCATGGTATAGTGCAAAGGAGGTAGATTTAGTGCTAATGAGATTGAAGTTCAAATCTCTGCTCTCTTAATTACTTTATCAGGTGCAAAAAATTAAGTTCAGTAAATGAATCTTTATTATCAACATTTATAAATCCTATGCAGTTAAATGAAACTTTATATGCAAATTTTATAAATTAGTAAATTATGTCTGTCTTCTCAAGAGTTATGTCAAATAAGTATATTGTCAAATAAATGAGGTTGAAATAAATATAAAAATAATTGTCTGCCTCGTGACTTATAGGACACAGACGTATATATCATTTTTGGTAGCTTTATTTCTTTTTGTTGTTGCCTTATTTCCTGAGATTTCCTCTGCTTTATCATTCAACCCTTTTTGCCATCATTTCCCATCATTTGTGCTTACCTTTTAATTTGTGGAAATTCCTTTTAATATTTGCAATGTTAATATGATATACTCTTTTCTATGTCACTAGTTCATATAGAATACTGATAGTTGTGTGGACTTTTACTTTACCTTTTTTTTTCCTACATTATCTCTTCCCCCCTTTTTTTTTTTAATCTTTAACTATATCCTTGTAAGAATATTTCCTCAGCTACTTCATAATTCTTGACCAGCCTATTCAATATTAAAAATCACAAACTAGAAAGCAGATTGGAAGAATGAGAGTAGGGCTTTTTCCTTGGAGCGTTATGGTCAGATTCTTTTGGTCAATGATAGAGAATCCTGCGTCATTATTTTTAGGTCCTTCCTTTTCCTATTCCACGGTAAACAAAGGTTCTTTTCACTATTCAGGGAAGTGTTAGCTATCTGGAATATTGAAATTTGGAGGCAGACTTACTGGCGATCAATAGGGAGAGGGGATACTTCATATGTGTAATAGTAAAACTTTCATGCTTAGTGTACCCAAGACAAAGATCTTATATTCTGTCCTCTACAAACAGTAAAAGTCTAAAACATGTGCTAGCATGGGGAAAGATACGTCATCATGAGGGAAGGAAAGAGACCTAGGATCTCTCAACCTCTGTATTTTAGCCATCCCTCCCCTACCTAGGAATATCTGGACCTACAGGTTACGAACCTTTTGAGGATCCTACAGTGTAAACCAAGATGTTTCTTAGCTTTTTACATCACTGTTTTAGAGTTAAACTATTTCAGGTCAGCTAAGTTAGTTTACTACTAGTCCATCTGCTTTTCAACTTAACAAAACCTTTTTTTTTTAATATTTATTTATTTATGCATACAAGAACTGGGGTGCAGGCCAGAAGTGGGGGTGGTGAGAGGATTTACCAGAGACAGAGTGGGGCGCAGGACAGGTGGATCTATTGAAGTACACTGCTGAAGGGGAGCAGCGGATGAGGCAGGAGAGGTCTGCTGTGCCATGTGGGAATTTCCCTGGCTGGGGATCGTGCTGCAGTGGCTGCGGATAGCTTCATAGGCTGAGACTTAACCTATTGCTCCACCAGGGAGGCCCTAACAAAACTTTCTTAGTCTTCATTTGTTAAACTTTACTGTTTATGGGGTTTAGAAGGGAGTGAACTGAGTTGTGTGATCAGTCTACCAGCTCAATCCCTAATAGACTGTTGGTATCTAGACATTAATTTTGTACTTAGGCACTGCAGTAATTCTCTTGCTATTTGTGGTAGTTTGTTTAATTCTTCTTTGTCCTCTTGTTACTTTTGTTAGTACCTCCAGAATGGTCCACCTCTGTTTTATTTCTGACTTTAGACAGAAATGTGTGAAGTATATTCTCACTAAGCATGAAGCTAAGTTGGGAATTTAAGTACTTCTCTGGTAATTTTAATTTCTAGGTTCATAAGAAGGTTAATTTAGATTTCTTATCACATACTAATTTTGTCATTAATATCTCATTTCTGTTTTACTTTTTTAATGATTTTTTAATTGTGAATCGTTTAATTGTACATTGACATAATGAATGTTGAATGGCAAATAAATTATTCAACTGATGTTTTTAACTAATACTTTAAAGATGATTTCAAGAAAATTAATGATACTGTTGCAACTTAAGAATTCAGTATTCTTGGCAACTTTTAAAAACTCTGAGGGGCCTCCTTGGTAGCTTGGGCGGGGGGGCCTTAAAAAGTCTTAGCGCTATCAAGCTATCACCATCCGCTGCGACGTAAGTTCTGAGTTCAGTCCCCTGCCAGGGAGCTAAACCACATGCAGCAGACCTCTCCTGTTTCACCTGCTGCTTCCTTCAGCCTTATATTTCAGTTGATCTGCCTGTTGTGTCTCTGAATCCTCTCAACACCCTGCACCACTGGCCTACACCACAGTTCTTGTATGCATAAATAAATAAAAATAAATAAATAAATAAAAACTGACACTGAACTACACACTTCAAATAGTTAAAATGGCAAGTTTTATGTTCCATAAATATACATATATTTTATATGTGTATATATGCAATATGTACATTTTATCAGTTTTTTAAAAAGGTAAATGTAGTAACCTTCAGGGAAAAACAACACACAGTTATGTTACTAGAAGTAGTCTACCATTGGAAAGCTGAATAAAGTACCTTGATTTATATCTTTTAGTGTTGACTCTACTTCTTCACCCCTAATTAAGTGCTGTATTAACTTTGCAAGGCGGTTATCTATTACCTAGAGATAGTTTGCATGTAAGAGTCTTGTTTGGTTTTTAGCCTTTTTGTATGGTGGTAATACAATCTTGTATCTTCCTTCTCTGTGTAGATTTTCCTTTGATTTTACATTACTTCATTTCCTATTTATTTTCATTGTATCAAAATGAAAATCAATTAAACACTAAATAGTTATAATTTATAGATGATAAGATACCACAAGAAGACTAGATAAATGTTTAATCCTAGAACACTTGTTAAAAATCATATTATAGGGGCCACCCTGGTGGTGCAAGGGGTTAAGTCTCAGCACTATGAAGCTGTCTGCAACCACTATAGCATGAGTTCCATCCCCGGCCAGGGGGCTGACCCACATGGCACAGCAGACCTCTTCTGTCTCACCCTTTGCTCCCCTCAGCAGTGTATTTCAGTAGATCCGCCTGTTCTGCTCCCCACTCTGTGTCTGGTGAATCCTCTCAGCCCTTGCACCTCTGGCCTACACTCCAGCTCTTGTATGCATAAATAAATCTATCTTTAAAAAAAAAAAATCATAGTATGTAGGGAGGATAGGGCTCCAACATTTTTTTCTTTCATTTTAATAACATCCAGACAGGGACTTGGGTTTCATGTCCAATTATTTCACATAAAAAAACCTCAGTTATATCCCATTTGCAGTTTCTAGTTTAGAAAACAATAATTTAATGAAAAGTAATTTGCACACAGTTAATTAGCTGAATTGTAACTTCTATTTTTGTATAATACTGCAGGGACAGTCATAACTTTTCTGTGGTACTGTGCTTATGGAATTAAAGTATACTTAATCTTTTTTCAGTGGATAACTTCAGTGAGTGGAGAATAAATAAATTTTTTTTGTAAAGATTTATTTATGCACACAGTAACTGGGATTTAAACTAGAGGTGTGGGGGTGAGAGGATTCACCAGAGACAGTGGGGAGCAGAATAGGCAGATTTACTGAACGACACTGCTGAGGGGAGCAGCAGGCGAGACAGGAGAGGTCTGCTGCACCATGTAGGTTAGCTAACTCAAGTTGCAGTGGCTGGCGATAGCTTGATAGCACTGTGTCTTTAACCCCTGCACCACCAGGGAGGCCCTATTAATTTCTTTTTTTTTGAGATGTTTAAGATAGAAACTAGCACCACCACAGGTTATTTTGGAATCAGCTATAGCTTCTTTCCAGAAATTGGTCTTATCTGCTTTAGGTTTTTTCAAATATAGAAATGACTAAGAATTTATGTGTTCACAGCATTTATGTATCATAATTGTTTATTTAGGTTTGAAATATTGCCTCTTTCCTAGGAAAATCAACCTCATAATAAGTTTAATTGATGGGTGGTAACAGTGATCCCAGTTTTTGTGCTTCTTTCCAAACTGGCCATTGGGTTTGTTATTTATCTTTCAAATAGACTTTATAAATGTTGATTTTGTTTTAATGAATTTGGTTATCCTAACAAAAGGTAACTAATCTTAAAAAATTGTTTTATGCATTAATTGCTTATAATGTAGTGGTTTTGAAGTAGATTCTGGAGTTGGATTTCTTGGATTTGAATCCTCACTCTACCCTTTTCATCACTGAAGACTTATGCAAGTTCAGCAGTACTTGGAATGTATATGTCTTAAAAGCCTTAGTTTCCTAATTGATAACATGGGGAAAATATCATAGTTCCTACCTCACTTAAGTTAGCATTAAGTGAGTTAATATATTTAACGACATAGCCCCTATATTACCTATTATGTGACTATAACAGTTACTCATTTAGTCAGGAAATTTTTAAAGTAGAAATGTTATTTAACGTTTCAACATGAGATGATTAAAATAGAATTATGACTGCCATATGAAGTAAGTTTTCTTAATCTTTCAAAACTCATATGGTCCCACCTCCTTTACTCTTGAATTTCCAAACAAAAAAATGGAATCCAGCATGTATAAACTTACCTCAGCTTTTCGTATGTTATTTCTTTTCCTTTTTTTAGATTTATTTTTATTTATTCATGCATATAAGAACAGAGGTGCAATGAGAGAATTCACCAGAGACAGAGTGGGGAGCAAAACAGGGAGATCTACTGAAATACGCTGCTGAGGGGAGCAGCAGGCTAGACAGGAGAGGTCTACAATGCTGTTTGGGTTAGCTCCCTTGCCAGGGATCAAACTCATGCTCCAGTGGCTGATAGCTTAATAGTGTTGAGGCCTAACCTCTTGCGCTACCAGGGAGGCCTTTATCATTTCTATATACTTATGAACATTCAGTTGTACCGCTCTTGGCTTTGAGATAGAGGTGATTTCTATTCATGATTAGTTTTAGTGCCACCTGTGCACATATCTTCTCTCATCTGTTTGAGAGCCTTGCTCCAGTGACTATTCACTTCAAATTCTTCAATTATGTCTCTCTGTAGGATCTTTTCCTTTGTCATATCCTACTGTTAGTAGATACACAAAAATGTCTGTTGAATCTAGCAAAGTGGTTAAGAATTTGGGGACATGGAGTTAGAGCACTGAGTTTTAGACCTGTCTGGACTTACCTCGAATATTTAGTTAGCTTCTTTTTCCTGCTCCATGAAATGAGTTAAATCATTACACCTCCCCCATCGGATTGTTTTCATAATTTTACAGAAAAACCTATAGCCTAATGTCTGGCAATTCCTGGACAGGGACATGAAACATTCAAAAAAGGCTTAATCACATAGTTTTGTTGCAAGTTACTTCATATATACTTTATATATAAAAATATATAGAGAAAATATATAGAGCATAATGATTATATTTGGATCCTTGGTTATTGGTACCAATAGAATTATTTCGTTGTTCTATTTCAAAGGATGACTTAGTTATTTTTTTCATTGTAAAGGGTGAATAGGTTATATTGAGCACTGTAAATTTTTTAAGATAAACACCAAATATTGGGTGATCAATTTCCATTAAACTGAAAAAGTAGGCGTTAGATGGTTAATGGAAAAGGAAGTACAGAATATATGGCAGTTCTTTTCCCCTAAAATTAGATAAAATCACAAAGAATTTTGAATTTCATTTGTGGTATTTCACTGCAGTAAAATGCAATAATAGAACTTTTTTTTCTTTTCTGTTTCTTACAGGTTCTTTGGTATGGATAAATATTCAGTCGGACGATTAGAATTGACTGAACACACTCTTTTTTCATTAGGGAGTAGTTTCATGGATGAAGGACATTCATTTGGTGACCCAACAGGTTCTTTAGTCAGTACATCTATAAACTCATCTTTAGAAGAGGATGAGGAGGATGATGATGTTGTATTTATTGAATCTATACAACCTCCTTCAACTTCTGCTCCAGCAGTAGCTGATCAAAGAAACTTTGCATCATCAAAAAAGGAAAATCTGCAAGGAAGTTATTCCATAATATTTCCATCTTCAAGAGATTTGGCTTCTAAGAAGGGAAATATAAGTGAGACAATAGTTATTGATGATGAAGACATAGAAACAAATGGAGGAAATGAATATTCTTCCAGTTTTATTGAATGGGGACTTCCTGGAACTAAAAATAGAACCAAAGATTGGGATTTCTCCACTACCAGTCTTTCAAGAAGTAAGGTAAATGCAGAAATGGGTAATAGTGTTATCACTACAGAATTGACTCTGAAATTCATATTACTAATGTTAGAACTTTAGAAACAGTTATAAGCTCTGAATGCTGAGCGAGAGATGAACTTTAATGATTATCACTATAGAATACCAACTTGGGAGATATCGCTAAAGGACTTCAGTCAAGTAATTTTGGTGTTAATATACAAACATACACCCCATCTTTAACTTCACAGACCAAGACTGGAGTAGAACCTTTTAATCCTGGTAGAATGAGTATGTCGGAAGATGTAATTCAGAATGGAGGATTTTCAGCTCATCATAGTCCTGGTAAGCAATAAATGATATTAAATATTTTCCTTCTTGAGTAAGTAAACTTTTGACTGCTATTTCTAGTATGTATATCTGTTTTGTTTACATTCTATATATGGAAAATATATATATATATATATATATATATATATTCTCACACTGAGGTACAATAAAGTTTACTTAATAAAACTATGTAGTTGACTAGTCTCTGAAATTTCAGAAACTTGAAGTATCTTATATGTGATTTACAAATAAAGAATTTTAATTAAAAACCTCCATAACTATTAATGCCACTGTTTGTTTGCTAGTATGTTTATTTGAATGTAAAAAGGTGGATTACAAACTGAAGGAATAAAGTAATATACGAATTCATTTTTATTTAATTTTTAGTTATGTAACTTGAATTAAAAATATTGCTTTTCAAATGTTTACTTTTTAAGTTACTTTTTTTTTAAATGTTTTATTTATTTATGCATACAATGCTAGGGTACAGGCCAGAGGTGTGGGGCAGCGAGAGGGTTCACCAGAGACAGAGTGGGGAGCTGAACAGGCAGATCAGAAATACACTGCTGAGGGGAGCAGGGGGCGAGACAGGAGAGGTCTGCTGCGCCATGTGGGATTCTCCCCCTGTGGGCGTTGAACCTCATCTTGCGCTTCCGCCCACAGCTCCACAGCGCAGCGCTCAACCACTGCGCCACCAGGGAGGCCCTTAAGTTACTTTTTAAAAGGACAGGTTTATTAAGAAAAAGAGAGGCACCTGCATAGTCATAGGCAGACAAAGTAAACACACCTGCTCAGGTGTTTACTTTTGGGAGTGGGAGGGTTTCAACATTTTAGCGCTTTTAGTTATTAACCAACTTAGAATTTTGAGAAAGTAAAGTAACTACAACTAAGAAAATGATCACTATTAATTGCTTTAAGGGAACCAGCTTGTATTTTTTTCTTTTTTTTAGTTAACCCTTTTTTCTTTTTATGAGAAGACTACATGACTTGCAGAATATTTGGAAAAATCAGTTAGAAATAAGAAAAAATGTCTGTCACTTTACCCTAATACCTAGAAGTGACCACTGATAAATTTGTTTGGGTCTTTTTTTTTTTTTTCAAGATTTATTTATGCATACAAGCTGGGCTATAGGCCAGAGGTGTGGGACAGCAAGAGGGTTCACCAGAGACACAGTAGGGAGCAGAACAGGCAGATGAACAGAAATACACTGCTGAGGGGAGCAGCGGGTGAGGCAGGAGATGTCTGCTGCACCATATGGGAATCTCCCCAGCCAGGCATCAAACTCTAGTCTCCACTGCCAACAGCTCCACAATGCAGGCCACTGCGCCATCAGGGAAGCCCAGTTGTTTGAGTCATTTTAAAAATGTAAACTTTGGAGGTCCTTTGTCTAAGTACATACTTAATCTACTTTTTAAAAGTATATGGTTTTTCTTTTATTAGTTTTGAGATTCTAAAGTCTTTGTTTATATTGTGTATTATTTTCATAGTACAGTTCTCAAGCATTTGGTCTCAGTTTCCCTATTACAATTGATTGAGGAGCCCAAAGATATTTACATTTTTGCAAATCTCTTTAAAATATGTCTTTTTTTCTTTTTTTTTTAAATTTATTTATACATACAAGCCGGGGTACAGGCCAGATGCGTGGGGCGGCGAGAGGGCTCACCAGAGACAGAGTGGGGAGCAGAACAGGCAGATCAGAAATACACTGCTGAGGGGAGCAGTGGGCAAGGCAGGAGAGGTCTGCCACACCATGTGGGATTCTCCCCAGCTGGGCGTTGAACTCGCATCGCGAGCTGCCAACAGCGCCATAGTGCAGCGCTCAACCGCTGCGCCACCAGGGAGGCCCCAGCACCAGAATTTCACAAGTGATATTTACAGTTTGAAATCTGGAATCTATGTAATGAACATGTTCATACTCTATTACATTAAAAATTCATTGGTCTTTCAATGAGTCTTACCTTTGTATGAATTGGTAACATTTTGCTTCAGTTATTTCAAAAATACTGATCACTCACTGACACAGATTTTCTAAATATTGACACTTTAGGAAGCTGTCAATCACCAGAAGCAGATTGGACAGTTCAGATTCTGATTTTTATGTTTATAATTCATTTTATAACCATATTTGAGTTTGTGTCTAGTCTTTACAATTGTAAATAAATGTCCATGAGTATTTTTCACCTTCTTTGTGTATTTAATGTGGATAAAGTGCTTTTCAATTGAAAAGCATTGCTTATACTGATACCTGACTATAAAAAAGGCATACTGTAACTAGGTGCTATACTATCTTTCTACTTAAATTGTTGGCGTAATTGACACTTGTAGACATTGAAAGCAAATATGATAATGCTTGAATTTAGTTTTATTCTCATCCTGTTTCATTAATTCAAAACTATTTTATATTTTTATGATAGTTTCCTATATGAGATACCAATAATTTTAAAATAACGGAAAGACAGTATACTAAATTAACTCACTTGACAACCATATGAAGCAGAGGTTTTTTGTTTTTTTTTTTACAATTTACATGTTGCAAAGACAGTACTACTTTAAAAGAGAAGAGAAAGGGCCCTCCCTGGTGGCACAACAGGTTAAGTCTCAACCTATGAAGTTATCCGCAGCCACTGCACCATGAGTTCAATCCCTGCCCAGGGAGCTTCCCAAATGGCGCAGCAGACCTCTCCTGCCTTTGTCCTCAGCTCTCCTCAGCAGTGTCCTTTAGTAGATCTGCCTATTCTGTTCCCTGCTCTGTCTCTGGTGAATCCTCTCACAATCCCACCTTCTGGCCTACACCCCAGTTCTTGTATGCATAAATAAATAAATCTTTTTAAAAAAAAAAAGAGAAAGGAAAACTGAAAAGAAAAAGAAACAACACCCAGATCCCTACCCCCTTGAAGCAGAGGTTCTTAATTGCATTCAAACTACTTTGTTAATGATTCAATTGAGTTTGGCTACATTTACAATGTTCCTGAGTTCTCTAAAGTTCTCTTTCGTGAAACAAGTGTTGCAGAAATAGTCTTTTAAATTATAATGCTTAGTCTAGAATTCTAAAAAGAATGTTTGCCAACTTGTCAGCTTAAAATGTCGGAAGCTTTCTTAAAGGTTAAGTCTCTTGCCGAAAGGAAATTCTTGTTGTTTGCTGTTTTTCACTCTTTATGTAACATAGTGGAAGCTGTCTAATTTTATTAACCCTAGAGCCATGAGCCTCTTGCTAATTATAAAACCTGTTTTTGAAGAGAGGGTAGACTGATTCTGTACTCTAGGAACTGCTGTCTCCACCATCACCCAGGAGTTATTTAGAAATGGAGAATTTTAGGTTCCTTCTTAGACCTACTGATTTAGAATCTCTATCTTAAATAAGATTCTCAAGTGATGCCATGCATGTTAAAGTTTAAGAACACTATTATCTATACCTGCCATTTTGAAACTAACAATAATATATGATAGAGGAGTTCATGAATTAAGGAAGACTGAGTCTCTTTCCTGAGTAATCTATTCACATACATTGATTACTGTGAAATAATATTTTCGAAGACTGGGAAATAACTATAGAAAGAGTTACTTTAAACTGATTAGCAAAAATATAAAATAATGAAGCACCTGTTTGTATACATAGGTGGTATTTGCTATAAAATTCAACTTCTCTACATACTTGAAATTTTTCATAATAAAATTTTAAAGGGAAATGGATTATGAAATTGGATTGTTATGAGAATGGATGTCTATTTCAGACTCTATAATTATCTTTGTATTTGCATATTTGCTTTATTCTATAATGTATTACTACTTCCCTCTTAGAGAAGAAAAAAAATTGGCTAATGTTCTTTGCAAATGCCCTGTGTACCAGACAGTATCTCATTTAGTCTTCCTTACACTCTGATGGGTTTGTTATAATTGCCAATTTATAGATGAGAAAACCAAAACACAGTATACTTGTACAATATAGTAAGATCAAGAGATTCATGGGGAGTCTGACTTAGAACAAATGACTATAGCATTGCACAACAGGGTCTCCATTTATTTACATTTTGGCATGATAGTATACTAGTCACTTAGAATACAAATAGTTCCCCTGATTCTGCCTGGCCTTAACCATATGCTTATGTAGCTGCCTTACATGTCTGTTAAATTTGTACAAAATGAAAATTTTATTTATTTTTCTGATGTGAATTTTTCATTGTTCCATGACTTTTTCTTGTGTTTATTTTTAAGATTCTTGGATCTCTCAGTCAGCATCAGTTCCCCGTAATCAGAAACAACCAAGAGTGGATTCTTTATCACCTGTGGCCTCCCTTCCTAAACAGATTTTCCAGTCTTCTGCCCAACAGCGATTTACTAAACCAGCTAAAATCACTTGTGCACACTGCAAAAAACCTTTACAGAAGGGACAAACAGCTTATCAACGAAAAGGATCAGTTCACCTCTTTTGTTCTACTACCTGCCTTTCTTCTTTCTCTCATAAGCGTACTCCAAAGAAACGAAATGTAATATGTAAAAAGTAAGCTGTACTTTTCTTTTTTTTTTTTTTATAAAATAT
>PVIJ01023624.1:0-13898 GCA_004024925.1 Scalopus aquaticus | reverse complement strand
TGGATCAAGAAGATGTGGTACATATACACAATGGAATACTATTCAGCATACAAAAAAGACAAACACATGCAATTCGCAGCAACATGGATGGACCTAGAGGGGATCATGATCAGTGAAATAAGCCAGAAAGAAAGAGAAAAATATCGAATGGTTTCACTTATAACAGGAATATAGGGGAGCCAAATAAGAAAACAACAGTAAGCAGGGAGGGAGGGGAGGGGGAGGGCTCAAAGGGGGGGGAGGGGAGCACGGAGGACTATGGTGATGGCTCCACGGGTGAACAGGTGGTGGTAACTTATGGGGAATACATAATAATGTAAAAGTTACGAATAACAAAAATAAATATTATATTAAAAAAAAAAGAACTGAAAATCCAGAAATAAAACTAATCTACAATAAAGGAGTGTTACAATAAAGAAAAATATATTGTATGACAAAAAATATACACTGGAACAAGAAATGCCTGTTACATGGTGCTAGGAAAATTGTACTGTCACATGCAAAGGAATGAAACTAGACAACTATAAATGAAAAACACCATAAATGAAAAACAACTGAAAATGGGTAAAAGATTTGAATGTGGGCCAGGGGTGAGGGGAGGATAAGGGCACAAAATGGAGTAGAAAAGGACACAAAGGACCACGGAGATGGATCATGGGTGAATTGGTGGTGGGTTACCCAAGGGGAATACAAAATGTAAAAAACATAAATAACAATAAAAATATATTTTAAAAATAAGACTTGAATGTAAGGCTGAAACCATAAAATACATAGGTGAAAACACAGGCAAAGTATTCCTCAATATAAACTTCAGCAACATCATTGTGAATTTGTCCCCAGAAGCAAGAAAAATGAAGACAAACATAAGCAGCTGGTACTAAATCAAACTAAAAAGCTTCTGTACAATGAAAGAGATAATAGCAACCAAAGAGCAACCTTATTGAATGTGAGAAAATATTTGCACACCATACATTGGACAAGGGACTGATAATGGAGATCTACAAAGAACTCATACAACTCAACAAAAATAAAACAAGCAACCTAATAAAAAAAAATAGGCCAAAGAGCCAAATAGGCATGTCTCGAAAGAAGACAGGCATATGAAAAAATGTTCATCATCACTTATCATCAGAGACATGCAAATCAAAAACAACAATGAGATACCACATCACACCTGTGAGAATGGCATATATATATATACCAGAAACAAGTGCTGGTAAGGGTGTTGAGAAATAGGAACTCTCTTACACTGTGGTGGGAATTTAAACTGGTCCAGCCCCCACGAAAGAAGTGTGGAGTTTCTTCAAAAGACTAAAATGGACCTGACTTTGATGCTGCAATTAAACTCATAGATATCTACCCAAAGAACACAAAAACACTAATTTGAAAGGAAACCTGCACTCCCATGTTTATAGCAGCAGTATTTACAATAGCCAACATATTAAAACAAACTAAATTCTCTAGAGCAGGTAAATGGATCAAGAATATGTAGTATATATGGAACACTACACAATGATCAAAAATGATAAACATATGTCTTTGTGGCAACATGGATGGAACTGGAAGGGATTATCCTAAGTAAAATAATCCAGAAAGAGAAAGAGAAATGCTGGATTGTTTCACTTATGTGTGTATATAGAAAAACAAAACAAAGGGTCAGAAAAAGACATACTTTAAAACTTGCCCTTGACAGTTGGTTATAGATCTAAGGCATTCAGAAGACGAATGAGAGTGAGAGAGAGAGAGGAGTAAATAGGGCGGGAGGCTCAGTAGACTATGGTTCAGGAATATGGGTGCTTTGGTGGTATAAGAACTATGGTGACCACACCTAGGGGGAGAAATCCTATATTGTGAAAAAATTAACAAAGATATAAAATAATGGTACTTCATTAAAGATAGATGACAGATAGATAGATAGATAGATAGATAGATGATAGCTAGCTAGCTAGCTAGCTAGATAGATAGATAGATAGATAGATAGAAAGAAATAATAACAACAAAAAGAGTTTAAAATGGAAAGACTGTGTGACCCAGCAATCCCACTTTTGGCCATATACTCACAAAATATGATACCATCAACAGAAATGCCTAGATCACAATATTCACAGTGGCATTATTTACAATAGCTAGCATGTGGAAGTAGTCTAAACCTCCTTCATTGGATGAATGGATAAAAATATGGTATAAGCATACCATAGAATACTATATAGTCCCAAGAAAAAAAATGAAAAAGAGCCATTTTCAACAAAATGGAGGATATTTGAAAGAATTATTTGCAACAAAGTAAGTCAACGACAAAAATAAATACACTGGTCAACATTGAGATCATTACTGACTTAAAAAGGCCATAATCTGTAGTATCTTGGTGTGCTGTATATGAATAAAACCGTGAATTTTTTTATTAGCTCTCATTTTGAAGATATTTCATGTAATTCATTTTATATGTTTCACCGTGTAATTTATCCAGTAGGACTGCAACAATATCCTAAATCAGCCTAAAATGATGTAATATTGTATTGCATTGCATAATAAATACCATCGTGCACACATCACCCAGAGTTGATTGCATCATTTTCTGATGCAATGCAATACTCCTGCCAGACGGCTGCTGAAGTAAGCTGACGTCAGCAGTGCACTAGATAAAACCCTGTCGGAAAGGTTGAGCATTGAAAATATTTCAGACTTTGTGTGAGACAGTTTATGCTACTGTTCCATAGAACTTATTATTTTATCCATTTAGGCACAATAAAGAACAGTAATGCCTTGAAAGTACGTCAATAGCGTGGACAATTTCTGCTCTATCTGTGGGGAAGTGACATTTGCCAGCCAGAAGAAAAGTGTCGCTTCTCAAGTGAAGAAGTCTTATCATCTTGACTTCGGATGCAAGGTTGGTGGCCAAGATAATCCTTGGGCCTTGCATATATGCTGTGCTGCATGCACAAAACAGCTTTCACGGTGGTGAAATGGCAAAAGACCATCAATGCCGTTTGCAGTCCCCATGATGTGGAGAGAGCCAAGCAACCACAGAAAAGACTGTTACTTCTGCTTGGTTCCTCCTCTTTCTGGTGGAATAACAAAGCAAAAGAAGTCAAGAATAGTCTACCCAAACATTCTGTCTGCATTGAGACCAGTTCCACATGGTGAGGGACTTCCTATTCCAGAACCTCCAGCAGAATATTCTCTTGATTTATCAGATGAGGACAAGAGTGAGCCAACCTGTTCTTCTCCTGTTCCATCATCATGCAGTAATCCAGATTTTCACTGTGGTGCATCATCAACCTCAGCGAAGCAAAGACTAAAGAGGGCCCTCAGATTTGAGCGCTCTTCAAAGATGACCAGTTCAACAACTTGCTGCAGGGTGATGCGAAACAAGCATGGAATGCGTTTTGCCTAGTATCTACAAACTTTCTTGGGAATGTTAGGGCAGAAAACTATGAGGAACTAGTAGAAGACATGCTGATGCAGTATCAGAAACTTGGCTGCAATATGTCTCTGAAGATCCACTTCCTTCATTCCCATCTTCATTTCTTCCCTGAAAACTGTGGTATGGTTAGTGATGAACATGGTGAACATTTTCATCAAGATATCGCATCAATGGAACAAAGATATCAGGGAAAATGGTCCCCTACAATGCTGGCTGACTACTGCTGGATACTCCCCAGAGATGCTCCTGAACAGGTGTATGAGAGACAAAAGAGGAAATCTAAGAAGTAGTCCATGACTTGATTTTTGCAGCTATTAACCGTAGGCCTGTTACTATTGGCATGCATTTTGTGATGTAGACATCAATTTATTGCAGATTACAAAAAAAAAAAACCTAGAGCCAAAATTAGAATTTGACTGTCATATTTGTGTTGACCACATACAAATTGATAGGAAATGACTAATTTTATTTGAGTAACGTGACTATTGCAAATATTTGTTGACCAGTGATATCAGACATTCATACACCTATTTGAACACACAAAAACACTTTCAAAAACTAGTGGATATTAACAAACATCTTTGAGCTCCAAAAGTTAAGAGACCAGGAAGAAAGGGACAAGGGTACAAATGGGGTTGTGGTGGGGGAAAAAAGTAAATAGCCTTAAAAATTAGCAAATTTTGTTTAAAAGAACAATATCATGAATTTGTAAGAGGAGATAGGACACAGAGAGGCATAGAGGGAAAACCATATGAAAGCAGAGGGAGAAGATGGCCATCTACAAGCCAATGAGAGGCCCTCAAAAAATTAACCCTGCTGTTAGGTTGATCTCACACTTTTAGCCTCCAAAACTAAAAGAAAGCAAATTTCTGTTGTTTAAACCACACGGTCTGAGGTACTTGCTATGGCAATCTGAATTGAGGAAGACAGAAATCTTCTCAGTGTTCAAAATGCTTTGTGAGTCATGGTACTTCTCTCCTCATAGGCTGATTATGTCAGACATAGGGACTAGTGTTTAATATCAGGGAAGCTTTTTGCACAAAATGGGATACCCAAATGATAGCAACTTTTCTTAACACTCAATGTATTGAACATTTGGCATTGATATAAAGCCTGATTAAATTTTCCTCATTTAAACTGAAATTACAAACCCAGTATAACTGATTCCTTTGAACATTTCGACACCTGAAATAGCAGACAATATTTAAAAATATGATGACAAAATGTATTACAACATTTAATTTTAAACTATTCTAACTATTAAATATCATATGTTGAATTTGTTCTTTTGTTAACATTGTTTATACCATGCTAGGATTATGAATCAATTTATTTTGACATTTTTATAACATTTCAATAATATTGTTTTGATGGAGATTTGTTCAAGTGTGGAGTTTGGTAGTGATTCCTTGCTCTGTTGCTGGAAGAATAACCTGAAAATTAAGCCACAGCTGTACTATACTCAGAGGATCACATGGCTTGGGGCAAACCTGGAAGACCTCTTGGATATCAGATACCAGGCTGACCACACCATAGGGGCACTGAGAGTTTCATGCTTCACTAAGCAAGAGGTGAAGATAATGTTTGGAGGTTGTGGCCCAAGGTGGGAGGCTCTTCGAACCAAGACAGGCTCTGCCATGATCCTGGTGGTAGGACATTTCAGCAGTTTGGTGGCTTACTGAAGAGAGCCACTAATAAGGTAGTTAAGGTGATCCCCAGGGGACAGCTCCCCAGTGGAAATAACAAGGATATTGCATTAAGTTGCATTTCCCCTCCACTTCACCTGGTACTGTTACTGACCTTGTGGAACTCATAGATAGTTCAGTCTCCAGAGACTCAGATCTAGAAATAGAGAGGTCTATCTGACATGCTACAGGTAGAGGCCAGTCTCCTGTCTACACTCCCACTGGTGTCTGGATTGATCCAAGCCTGATCTCACCCTTGACTCAAGGGCTTCAAGATTAGGTCTCCAGATCTACAGAAGCCTGGAAAGGTCAAACATCTAAAACTATATAATGGTGGGTAGGCCTAAAAAAGACCACAGTGCCACCTGCTGGGAAAGAAGAAGTACATGAAATATCTAAGTTAAATGTGCCAGTATATATTTTTAAAAATATGGAAAGTGAAAGCAGCAAAATGGGCAGATGGAAAATACAACACATGGAATCTTGACACATCAAAGTAATATGCCATCAAACAAAGAGTACAACCTTTCACAATGCAATCACAAAACCTCCTACCAGATACAAAATACAAAGCATGTCAGTAAAGAAATTTTTTAAAGTGGAAAAAACTTAGAAAAACAAATAAGTGACACTGAGAAATTAAGTTAATGCACAGAAGATATAAATTGATGCTTTACATAATATGAGAGCGGATGTAAAGAGATCAATAGAGGACATTAAAAAATTCTTCAGAAACACATGAAAGCCGAATAGACTAAATGGAAGACTGAATCCGTGACCTTGGATAAGAAATGCACAAAGGACCCAAGTGGAAGAGGGAAAGAATACAAAGAAAAAAAATTGAAGAAACATTGAGAATTATCAGACTCCATTAGGAAAGAAAGCAAAAGAATAATGGATATTCCAGAAAAGAGAAGGGTACAGAGATCTTTTTCAAAGAAATAGAAAACTTTTCCAAATATGGGAAAGGAAATAAATGCACAAATCCAGCTAGTAAAAGGACAGCTGGTAACCTAAAGGTAAAGAGACCTAAACCATGAACTGTCTATAGTAAACAAATCCATATGAGAGAATATAAATTAGTGGTTTTTTCAAGTTAAAGGGATAGGGAGTGACTGCCAATAAGCAGTTTCTTTTTGGTATTGTTGTGAACCTTAAATTGCTCTAAAAAATCTACTAAAAATTAAATTGTGGCAATGGATGCACAACTTTACAAATATACTAAATACCACTGTACACTTTAAATGCATGACTGTTATGGCAGGTGAATTACATCTAAATAATTAAATATAAATGGAGGTTCAGATGATTCATATAAATGTATACAGCTCATGATGCCTGTGATATACAATACTAACAGGCC
Organism: Scalopus aquaticus; assembly: GCA_004024925.1. Lineage (NCBI taxonomy): Eukaryota > Metazoa > Chordata > Mammalia > Eulipotyphla > Talpidae > Scalopus > Scalopus aquaticus. The sequence continues at coordinate 7,426 of PVIJ01023624.1, read as the reverse complement.
TAGAGGACTCAGCTGTTATTCATGACACTTAGTAAATGTTAGTAAATATTTGCTAACTGTATTGAATATAAGTTACATGATTTTAATTATTTACAATAAAATAAAGTTTTTCTTTAAAAAAAAAAAAAAAGAGACCTAAACCAAGACACATAGTCATGAAACTTCCAAAGCTCAGGAACAATGGAAGAGTTTCACTAGTCACTAGGGGGAAAAAAGCAGATAACCTGAAAGGTACTCCTATAAGGCTTATGTCACATTTTTCTGAATTAATCATAAAAGCAAGGAGAAAAAGCAATGATTGTTCAAATTACTTAAATGTAAAAACTGGTAGTCAAGACTACTGTGCCTGCAAGACTTTCCTTCAAATATGAGGGAGATATACAGACCTTCCCAAACAGACAAAAAGAAGCTTAAGGAGTTTACAAACACTAGACAACCCCTACAAGGTTACTGAAAGAGTCTCTCCTATCTAATTTGAAGAGAAAATATAAAAATAAATAAAATTGAATTAAGGAATAGATTGAGCCAAACTAAAGACAAATGGCAGTAGCAAATCCTCATGTACCAGCAATCACCCTTAATGTAAATGGAGTGTATTCACAAATCAAAGGACATAGAGTGACTGATTGGATCCGAGAACAAAACTCAACTTTCTGCTGTCTCCAGAAGAGCCATCTAAGCTCCATAGATAAATGTAGGCCCCAGTAAATGGTTGTAAAACAACCATATAAACAAATGCCTACCACCAAAAAAGACAAGCACAAATATATTTTTATCGGATAAAATAGACTTTCAGTTAAAAAGGTAACAAGAAGAATGATTATCAATATGTAATAAGGAAGAAAAAACTCATAAATACACATGCATCAAATAAAGAAGCATTAAAATACATAAGACAACTATTAATAAATCTGAAAACAGACATTGACAACAGCACAGTATTTACAGTGGACTTCAACAACCTATTCTGATCAATGGACAGATAACCAGGCTTAAAATTGGCAAGGAAACAATAGGCTCAAATGAGGAATTAGACTTCATAGGCTTAAAGGAAAGTTAGAGAGCATTGTATCCCGAACAAGCTGAGTGCACATTCTCTCCAGTAAACATGGAACATTATCCAGCATAGATCACATGGTAGGTCACAAAACAAGTGTCAATAAATTCATGAAGACTGAAATTATATAAAGTTTCTTATCTTCTCTGACTATGTGGTCACAAAAAATAAAGCAATACCTCTAATATGTGAAGATTGAACAACATATTATTGAATGACAATTGTGTTAAATGAGGAAATCAAAGGAGAAATTAAAAAGATACCTAGGGACAAACAAAAATGAAGATGTCAACTGCCAGAATCTAAGAGACAGATCAAAAGCAATACTAAGCTGGAATTATATAGGGATAGAGGCCCGTAACAAGAAATATGGAAGAAATCAAATATATAATCTGACATTATAACTTAAAGTATTAGAAAAGGAAAAAAAATGAAATCAAAAGCCAAGGAAATAATAAAAATTAGAGCAAAAATAAATGAAATAGGGATCAAAAAGTTAGTACAAAGATCAATGAAATGAAAAGCTGGTTCTTTGGAAAAAACAAAATAGAAAAAAGTCTAACTAGGCTCACATAGAAAAAGGGGGAAAACTCTAATAATGGAATTTAAATGAAAGAGATATAAAAACAGACATCTCTAATACGGAAGATCATAAGAGACTACTACAAACATCTGTATACCATTAAACTGAATACTTGGAAGAAATGAACAATTATTTAAGAAGTATACAATCTTCTAAAACTGAATGAGGAAGAAATGCAAAAATCAGAACAGACCAATTACAGGCAAGGAAATTGAAATAGTAATCAAAAGTTCTCCCCAAAATAAAGCCCAGAACCAGACAATTTCACTAGTTCGTTGTATCAAATCTTCAAAGAGGAACTGAGAAAGAGGGTAAAATTTCAAACACATTTTGTCAGGCCAACATTACTCTGCTTTCAAAAGCAGTCAAAGACACCACACTCACACACACATAAGAAAGTACAGACCAATATTTCTTATAAATACTCAACAAATGGCAGCGATTTCGACGCCCAGCCAGGGAGATTCCTACATGGTGTGGCAGACCTCTCCTGCCTTACCCGCTGCTCCCCTCAGCAGTGTATTTCTGATCTGCCTGTTCTGCTCCCCACTCTGTCTCTAGTGAACCCTCTTGCAGCCCCACACCTCTGGCCTGTACCCCAGCTTGTAGGTATAAATAAATAAATCTTTAAAATAAATAAATAAATAAATAAATAAATACTCAACAAAATCTTAGCATAGAACATGTATCATGACAAAGTGGGATTTGCCCAGAGATGTAAGGACAGTTTATCTTCTGAAAACTGATGAATGTAATTCACCATATCCACAAAAGGAAAAGTAAAAATCATATAACTGTATCAACTGATCAAAGCTATTGATAAGACCCAATATCGATTTATGATAAAATCCCTCAAAAATGTGTGAAGGAAGAACATATCTACACATAACAAAGCTATAAATGGCAAACCCACAGCTAACATCATAAGCAATGATAAAAAAATGAGAGTTTTTCCTCTAAATTCAATTATAAGACAAGGATGTCTACTTTCACCACTTCTATTCAAGATAGTATTGGTAGTCCCAGTTAGAGAAATGAAGCAAGAGAAAGATATAAAAGAAATCCAAACCAGGAAAGAAGAAGTACTATCACTATTTGCTGATGACCTGATAATATGGATAAGAAACCCTAAGGACTCCACTAAAAAACTATTAGAAAGAAAAAATCAGTAAAATAAAGTGTCAGGTTTTAAAATCAGTCTACAAAAGTCAATAGCATACTTACATGCACATGATGAACTAGAAGAGAAAGAAATAAAAACAATTCCCATGACTATCATATCAAAAAGCGTTAAATACCAAGGAGTGAACTTAACAAAGGAAGTGAAAGTATGTACAATGAAACCTATAAGACATTATTAAAAGAAGTGGAAGAAAATACAATGAAATGGAGAGATATTCCCTGGTCACATCTTGGAAGAATTAACATTATTAAAATGGCCATCTTATCCAAAGCAATATACAGATTCATTGCAAACCTTATCAAGGTTTCAGTGGCATTCTTCAAAAATATAAAACAAAGGCTACTGAAGTTAATATGAAACCGCAAAAGAATCCAAATAGTCAAAATAATCCCAACAAAAAAAGAACAAAGGGATCAGATTCCCAGTCTGTAAACTCTACTGTAAATCTATAGTAATCATAGTAGTATGGTATGTATAAAAAAATGACAAACTGAGCAATGGAATAGAATTGAGAGTCAAGAAATAAACCCACACTTACATGTAAAGTTAATGTAGAAATGAGGCACCAAGAGTCTACACTGGAGAAAAGAATATCTCTTCAAATATGTGTTGGGAAAACTGGACAGTCATATGTGAAAAAATGAATTAGGACCACTATATCACATTGTATACAAAAATTCCCTTAATATTATTAAAGATTTAGATATAAGACATGAAGGCACAAATTCATAGGAAAAAAAAATTAGGCAAAACACTCCATGACATTGGTTTCAATGATGTATTTGGGGACTAGACTACTATGGCAAGTGAAAAAAAAAAAAGTAAACAAATGATACTATATCAAACTAAAAATCTTCTGCACAGTGAAAGAAACAGTTTTTAACACAAAAAGACACCCAATCAAATGGGAGAAAATACCTACACATCATTTATCTGAGGAGCTGATACCTAAGATTTACAAAGAACTCATACAATTCAACAAAAAGACAAGAAAAACTCAGTCAAGGGCCTCCCTGTTGGTGCAATGGGTTAAGCGCAGCGCTGTGGAGCTGTTAGCGGCTGGCTGCTGAGCTAGTTCAATGCCCGGCGGGGGAGCTTCCGACATGGCATAGCAGACTTCTCCTGCCTCGCCCGCTGCTCCCCTCAGCAGTGTATTTTGGTTGATCTGCCTGTTCTGCTCCCCACTCTGTTTCTGGTGAACCCTCTTACTACCCCATATGTCTGGCCTGCACCCCAGCTTGTATGCAAAAATAAATAAAACTTTTAAAAAATGTTTAAAAAATAAAAAGAAAAACTCAGTCAAAAAACAAAACTGGTAGAAGACCTAAACAGACATTTCTTCAAAGAAGACATATAGATAGCCAATTGACACATGAAAAACAACACCATTTATCATCAGGAAAATGAAAATCAAACCACAATGAGATATATCATCTCAAACCTGTAAGAACAGGCCATATCAAAAATTCCAGAAATAAGTGTTGATGAGGATGTGGAAGAAAAGGGAGAAATCTCTTACGTACATTTGGAAATGTAAACGAGTCCAGCCCCTATGGAAAACAGTATTTATGTTTTTCAAAATGTTAAAAATAGATCTACATTGTGATTCATCAATTCCACTCCTAGGTATCTACCCAAAGAATGCAAAAACACTCAGAGTGATCTGTGCACTCCTATGTTCGTTGCAGAATTATTTATAATAGACAAGTTGTGGAAGCAACCTAAGTGCCCAAGGACAGATACAAGAATTAAGAAGACATGGCTTATATTTATACAGTGCATTATACTACTCAGGTATATAGTGGGGGAAGTGATGGACTCTTGTCATTTGTGCCAACCTGGATGCAACTGGAGTGAATCATGCTAAGTGAGATAAGCCAGAAAGAGAAAGACAAAACCAGATGATTTCACTTATGTAGAATATAGAGAAATAAAGAGTCAGACAGCACCAAACCAAAACCAAATGCTGGAAAGGGTGTGGAGAAAAAGGAACTCTTCTACACTGCTGGTGGGAATGTGAACTGGTCAAACCACTGTGGAAAGCTGTACGGCAATTCCTCAAACTGCTAAACATGGAGCTTCTATACAACCCAGCAATACCACTTTTGGGAATCTACCCAAAGGGCACAAAAACACTAATCCAAAAGGATACATGCACCCGTATGTTCATTGCGGCACTGATCACAATAGCAAAGGTATGGAAGCAACCCAGATGTCCAAAAATAGATGATTGGATCAAGAAGATATGTACATATACACAATGGAATACTATTCAGCATTCAAAGAAGATAAACACATACAATTTGCAGCGACATGGATGGAATTAGAGGGGATCATACTCAGTGAAATAAGCCAGAAAGAAAGAGAAAAATATCGAATGGTTTCACTTATAACAGGACTATAAGGAAACCAAATAGGAGAGAGACACTCAGCGGGTCGGGGGGAGGGAAGGATAAGGGCACAAAATGGAGTAGAAAAGAACACAAGAGAACCACGGAGATGGATCACGGGTGAATTGGTGGTGGGTTACTCAAGGGGAATACAAAATGTAAAAGACATAAAAAACAATAAAAATATATTTTAAAAAAATCAACCCTTGGTAATCTGACTGTAAAACTGAGCCTAGCTGAGGGGTAGAGGGAAGGTGAAGGGGGCACAATGGTTTGTGGTGGTGAACTCCAGTGTCCTGGTGATGGATATGGTGTGGAAATGTACATCCTAAGAGGTACAATCTTACATTTCTGAACTATGCAGTGCTGCGAATCAATGTTAATTTAAAAATTAAAAATAATTTTTAAAAAATATACTGGCTTGAAACTTCCTAGGACATGATTCTATCAGATTCCAAAACTCACTATGTTCTTGATTTTTAACCATTTCTTGGTAGGGACAAAAATTCAATTTTTGTTCTCCCCAAGTGATTCAACTTAAATCAATATTTACAATGATGAGCTTCTTTTGTCATTGTTAAGCTTACTTGTTAAGTTACTTAGACATTTGAAGTTCATTCCTTTCTCTCAAACTAAGTTTGTCACCAGAATATGGTGCTTACCTGTGAAAATAAGGTATTTGAAATCTTCCTTGACCAGAATTATCCAATACATTGCTCTATATTGTTAAAACTCATCTGGTCTGTTGGAGTTATAAACAACATATGTGTCTATTGGTATTTTACTACAATAGTGGAGGCACTGGTTCTCCTGACTTGAGTCTATGTGCTTGGCAACCCCCTGCAAATGTATCACCTTGGAATACACCACTGAGCCCTCTTTTTATTTGGCTGTTGTGAATGACCTCTGGTGCTAATTAACCATTGGGTCCACTTTCCATCTACACTTTGTTAACTCATTAATTAGAAACTTGTGCCCCTTACAGATACTACTAGTTTCAATTAATTTTAACATTGTATTTTAATGCTAAAATCCACATCTGTCTGACGTTGGGTCACATGAAAGGATCTTCTAAGTAGTTAATCGGATGCCTTTCCATCTTCTTGTGTCTTCTTCTATTTCTTTCAACAGAGTTTTGTAGTTTTCTTTGTATAAGTCCTTTATGTCTTTTGTTAGATTTATTCCTAGATATCCCCTGCTCATGGATTGGAAGGATTAGCATTATCAAAATGGCAATCCTACCAAAAGCAATTTACAGATTCAATGCTATTCCAATAAAAACCTCGATGACATTCTTCAAAGAAATAGATCGACTACTGATGAAATTCATATGGAACCACAAAAAACCTCACATAGCTAAAGCCCTCCTAACTAAAAAGAAAGAAAATGGAGGAATTTCACTCCCTGATTTCAAACTACATTACAAAACCATAATAATTAAAACAGCATGGTACTGGAACAAAAACAGACAGAAAGACCAATGGAACCGAATAGAATACCCAGAATTAAAGCCACATGTCTATGAACAACTAATCTTTGACAAAGGAGCAAAGAAAATGCAGTGGAACAAGGACAGTCTATTCAATAAATGGTGCTGGGAAAACTGGACAGACACATGCAAAAAAATGAAGCTAGACTACTACCTCACACCCTGCACAAAAGTCAACTCAAAATGGATAAAAGACCTGAATGTAAGACCTGAAACCATAAAATGTATAGAAGAAAATATAGGCAAAACTCTACATGACATACATCTCAGCAAAATCTTGAAAGTCACATCCCTCAAAGCGAAGGAAGTGAAAGACAAGATAAACAGATGGGATTACATCAAAATAAAAAGCTTCTGTAAGCAAAAGAGACATTAACCAAAACTAACAGACACCCTACCAACTGGGAAAGTATCTTTGCACACAATACATCTGATAAAGGACTGCTAACAAAAATTTACAAGGAACTCACACAACTCAACAAAAAAAAAGCCAATAGCCCAATCAAAAAATGGGCAGAATAGGTTAAAAGGCACTTCTCCAAAGAAGAAAAGCAAATGGCCAACAGATACATGAAAAAATGCTCAACATCACTTATAATCAAGGAAATGCAAATCAAAACCACTGTGAGATACCACCTCACACCTGTGAGGATGGCACACATTAAAAATACAGGCAACAACAAATGCTGGAAAGGATGTGGAGAAAAAGGAACTCTTCTACACT
>PVIJ01023623.1:0-13899 GCA_004024925.1 Scalopus aquaticus | reverse complement strand
GGAGAATTAGTTTTAAACTAAATGATCTAAATTTGAAAAACCCAACTGTGCAGCTCACTTATTAGGTAGCTTTGGAGAAGTGAAACTTCTTAAAACCTTGGTTTCCTCCTTGTAACATACAGCTAAAGATACCTCACTGGGTTGCTGTGAGAATAAATGAGAGATAACTTAGGCTACTATTATGTGGAGTATAGGTGTTAGAAAAGTGAATTTCCATTTCCTTCCATCACATCATTGGATTTAGTGTGATTATTTGGGTCATGCATAAGAAACACTGAACTTTCTTTTCAGTCTTCTGAGAAGTCTGTGTTGTCCCAAAATAGAAGTTGTGTGGAATCACCCAGAGCCTGAAATAGTGATATTTAGGATATTCAGGGTTGATGTTATAAAGAAAGAGTATTTCAAATATTTTCCTACCCCTGAATTGCAAAAAATGTATGACTCATGTTGATGTGCTGAGAAATAACACCAGAGCATTCAAATTAAGTTTACTTTCAAAAGAACAAAGGTCTTAAATTGTCTCAGCATAGTAACTGTCCTAAATAGAAACAAAAACTAGGTCTGTTAAAGCATTCAGATTGCCTTTCAGTGCCCTACCTTTTAGCATTAACACCTAATGCTTCCATCTCCATATCAATTCAGCTAAAATACTGCAGATACGAACCTACAGGTTCCTCTTTGGGCACTCTCTCCCACCCACCTTTCCTCGGCTTCCTAAGACAGGCATAATGTGAGTAAAAGGCAAGGTTGTGCCAAAGGAATGTAGCAGGAGTTCCCTCACCAGGCTCCAAGCTAGCATGACAATTTTCTATTACCTCTAACTCTTATATTAGCTTGTGACTATATCTCTCCTTTACACATGCTCCCAAGAATATTGTCTGTGAGTTCTCAATTTTATCCCTAATTACTGAATCTGGTTTTGTTGGAGAAAGATTTTATTACCCTGAAAAGATTTCACTTTTATCATTCAAAAAAAATTTCATCTTAACAAAAGCATTTTCATTCTTTTTTTTTTTTTTTTTTTGCAGATGTAGTCTATTGGGAGGCAGATGACTTGTATTCTAGAGTAGATTCAGTCAGAAAGTGACTCGTGCAAGGTTAAACAATTGATAGATGGTAAATTCAGAATTTGGACCCACAAAGGCCTGGTTCCAATTTTCTCCTCTTTGGAATCTAAAGGAATGTGTGGTGGAGTTTCAGAAAGCAAGGACAGATTTCGCCCCTAAAGTCCTGTAGTAAAAATACTTACTTACTTTATGACCTAGTCTTGGAAGTAAAATCCATTTTTGGGATAAAAGACTCCACAACCAGTTCTCAATAACTGCATAAGACCTATTTCAACCTTTATTATCACTAGGTGGTTTTCCTGCTTTGTTTGTAAAAAGCACTCCAAATACATGATTGTAAGAAAACATAAATTTTGTACCATATGTCAGAGGAAACCTTTGAAATTTCAGAATCCGGCAGGAACTAGTATGTCCTTATCTACAGTCCTCTTTAGAACTTTATTCTTTCTGCATTTTTAATAAGCTGTCCTAGGTTGTTGCTAAAAAATATTGTAGAGTGTATTTGAGAGCATTTGATTTTTTTCCTTTTGTATTGTCTCTTCTTTTTGTTTGTTCAGTCATACAAAAAAATTTTAGGTTTGGTTGAGATCAGAAAAATTATAAACTGAAAATTCTACCTAGTGTTCCTTTAAAATACTTATTAAAAAAGGAAGTATATTTTCCGTTCATTTTTACCTTGAACTTTTTTCATACATAGTAAAAGATGAATATTTAAATATTCATAATGGTTATGAGCACAGGCTTAGAACTAGTCTTAGATTTAATACTGGCTCAGTTACTTACTTGTGTCACCTTGGATAAGTTTTTGTTTTTTTTTTTTTCAGGGGTCTTCAGTGCATTTTATTTGCATTTATCTTCTCGTTACCCACTGAAATTAAGGCAAAGCACCGACTACCCACCCCCATCCGCTTCTGCACCTCAAACTTGACATAGTAAACATTAAATAAGAACCTAGTTCTCTAAGATTCCCAAGGTGTTATTTAGGGAGAGGAGGCAAGCCAGCCCCCCCCCGGGGAAGAGCCAAAGAACCCACTTCTAAGTTGAACCTGTAATCTGGGGAGTAGCCGAAGCTGGAAATGGAAAGCACATTGGTTAGCGGCTCTTCCCAAATGACCTTGGATAAGTTTTTTAATTTCTTTCTAAGCCCCAAATTCTCAGCTATAAGGTGAAAATTATGATAATACCTACTTCATCACTTGTTAAAGTAATATATAAAATAAAAAGCATAGTGTTCATAAAGAGCTTAGAAGAGTACCTAGCACATAGCAAAGAAATATTATCTTATTTCTACAGAGATGATATATTTATATGTCTGCTAATGTAATCATTCTATTAATGTGGTAAGATGTGAGAATCACTATACACCTTTAAGAGTACGTATATGATACTAATTAATTCTTTTGGATTTCTTCAGTAACTTAACATTAGTCACAGGATGCTCTTTTTTAAAACACTAGTAACAAATTTTCTTCTTGCAAGTTATACATTCTAAAAAAGTATAAACTTTGCTATGTCCTACATATCAAAAGCACAAAGAAAGAAGCCTTGTTTATTGTGTTTTCATGGACTCGATAGAGTAAAACCTTAACCTAATTAATCTAAAATTGGAAGAGCTGACATTAAGCATTATAATAATTGATTGTTCCTCTATTTACTTTAATAAATATATTGACCATATTCTAAGTTTTCTATCAAATAAAGATTATTTACACATATCATATGCATCCACTGTACGGATATTTTGTGCATTCCTAATGGTCTATTCTTTAATATTTCATCATGATTATCCTTTTCATCTAGTCTAAGGAGAGATTAAAAAGTTTATTTCCCGAGAGTCATTATCCACCCCCACCATCCCTCCAGGCTAAGGACATCGTGCAGACTGAGTTATTAAAGTTGATCTGAAGGAGCAATCTGTTCTTAATGACTGTCCCTGAATCTGCCATGGACCTGTAAATACCCTTCATTACTCTGGTAGGGCAGGATCACATTTCTTTCATGCTACTTTTGTGGCCGACACAAGTTAGGCAGTGAGATTTGGACTTTAGATGATCCTGGTTGATTGATATAGGAATGGTGCTTTTCCTGACAGGTAACCACAAATTTACTTTTCAGGACTGTATTTTAATATTAATAGGTATTCTATTTACAGTCTGTTGTTGCTGTTGTTGTTTTTAAATAAACAGGTTTTGAACTTGCAGTTTTAAAAATGTTTTAGCTTTCCAAGGCTAGTATTTTCAAAATCACTTCCAGAAAAAGAAAATTCTTTTAAGGATTCATAGTATTTCTTAATTATATTGTATCATGGGGTTTGTGTAAGACCCTCTATAATCCATTATACATACATTGTTTCTGATGGTCAAGAACGTGTCTCCGGTGAGTATTTTTCTCATTGAAAAAGCCTGGAAAATACATGACTCTGTTCTTTAAAAATAAGATATAGATGATTTTCATTTTTATTTGATGCTGGGGGAACTACCTCAAGATAAATCTATGAACTTCAAGAAAAACTTATTGAAATTTTCTTATATGCGAGCAATTTCTTTTTAGGAATTAAAATCTCTAACACCAGGGGAAAATAGCAAAAACAAATATTTTATATGAATCCAGTAGCACAGAAACTCTTGCATGCTTATCCCCCCAAGTGAAGACTTCCTCTGTCATAGATCTCCCAGATTCCTTGGCATTCCTGTGGATCATCCCAATGTGAGTAAATTGTTTCTGTAGCTGAGTGACTGAATTAAGATAACAGCTGAAGGCAAGCACAGGATCATGTTCAAACCATAATAAACACATGTTGGAACAGCCACTCAACTTTATGGGGAAGGCTTAAGACATGTAACCTAGTGTTTGCTGCCACTTAGGAAATTTGTTTTTAACTATGTTGGATATGTTTTTAAAAATTATCCTTTATACCAATAACCTCTAAAAAATCCAAACTAGTCAATTTTTGGTAAATAATTTATATAATTCTACTGGTAATAAGCTGGGTAGGGGCTGCATTACTTGGAAGCAAAAATTAACTAAAAAAAACTAGAATCTATAAAGTAAGTTTTATATATTGTAAGCAAGAGGTCCACAGTTGTTGAATATTATTTATTTTAAATAAATAAATAAATTTTTATCCAGCTTTCCCCCAAAAAGCTCAAAACATTTTGTACACCATCTGTATTTTGAAAATGTTACAGTAAAAATGAGAGATTACTGCTATTCAGAAATTCTTTAGCCTCTTTCTTCTATAACTGTTTTTTTTTTGCATTTAAACTTATTTTAATTCTTCCTATTAATTTCTAATTCCACTGCTCTATTTTTGTCTTTCAGTATGAGTTTTTTCACACCTCAGTATTCTATATCTAGGTGAAAGATAGGATACCAGGCCTATGATGCACAGTTTGAAAGGAAGTAAAATTGTGATCATTTAGAGTGTGCTTAAGCATTTCCCTTTAGAAAATCAAATGATAGCCATCTATTTGCTACCAGAAATAGAGGTCTCACTTTCCTGCCCCATCCCAAGACCAGCAGCATTTACACTGGTTATTTCTCAAGATCTCTCTATAAATAAAATCTTTTCTTTAAGTAAAATCTCTTTAAATAAAAAGGAATTTCTGCATCATCCGCACAAATAGAAAATGTAGAAACACAATTAAATAGTCTTAAGGTTAGTATCAGCACAGAATTAGTTAGGTGAAAGAGCAAATGAGCCCATACATTGAAAATCTGGATTTTTGCAGTAATGAGAATAACCTAGCCATATAATTCAGTTCTTTTTGTACTCTTTTCCCTCCTCAGAAATAGTTCTTTTGACCCAGATTATTTAAAGGTGCTCTTCAATTCTCTTTTTCATTTTAGCTGTGTAAGCACAAAGCCTCATAGCAAAATGTATAGTGAAATCTCTGATGTAATCGTAATAAATATATTTTATATTGATTCTATCTATCACAGGAATTCCTACAATGATTGAAAAGGATAAAAATATCTATCTCGCAGTAAATTCCATGAGTTCAGGAATTTTGAAATATTTTATACACTGCTTTATACCCAGTGCCTGGTAAATGGCAGTCATTAGATAAATGTTCATTGAATAAATGATGAAAAGAAATCCTACAAGCAGATGAGTGGTTTAATTAAGAAACTAGATATAAACCATTGTATTTTGTACTACCAGAATTAAAGAACGGTCTTTAAAGAAAAAAACAATCAATGGCACTTATCTGAATTTTCAAAACCAGGTCTTCTGACAATATTGATGATGTTATAGAAAATAATATATACTAAGCGATGGGGTTAACTTTTTTTTTTCAATATCATATTCTGAAAATGTATGAAGTTGATGTCAAAGAACCAATACTTTAATACAGTTGATATTTGAGCAGATGTTGGTTTGGTTAAGGATGTAGTGTTTTTATTTACTTGTAATGCTTGTGAAAAAAGACATCTGGCATCAATTTTTTTCAAAAAGTAAAATGAAAAAAGTTATCCTGGTTGCTAATACATGAATAGGATTTGTAGCATGTTCATTTTGACTTTTAAGTAGTATCTGATAAGTTTTTTCTGAAGAAGTTTGTTTAAGCTAACTTGTTACTGAGTTTATTCACAGGCTAATTGTTTTTTCCTCTATGTTTGCTCTATTATCTCTAATTTTTAATGCTAATTATTTTCCCACTTTTGCTTAGCCTTTGGACAAACAATTCAAAAAACTCACTTTAAAACCTTAGACCTCAGTTTCATATTGGCTTTCCATAGCCAAATTTTCCTATCAGTGATTAAATGTAAAATTTCCAATTAGTAGAAATTAAAGTTCTTGAAAATTAAAAATGTTCATGTTTTTTAAATAATACCATTTTCTTTGATAGATGGAATGTAGTTTAACAAATTTAGTATTAATCCCAAACATAAATCAATAAACAACTTGGGCCTCTAGCTATCAATGAAATTCTATAGCTAGAAAAACTTATTGACACCCACCACCCATAGGTGCTGTCCTGCTATGAGAATCCCTTTACTTAGTGTTCTCCTGTCCAATCAGGTGGAATGTTTCACAGGCACATGGTTTATACAGCTCAAAATAACTTGGGACCTGTGAGCTGACAAATGCTCTGGCTCCAGTGGTGACAGGTTGTCCAGCTTCTTACAGCCATCTTCACTGAAACTAAGGTTAACTCCTCACTCTCTATGGACGGCCACTCTCTATTTCCAAGGGCGTGAAGAATTTCCTTTTTCTCCTGAGCTTTCATCTAAAAACTCTCCTTGGACAGTTATCATCACAGTGAAGTGCCGGGGTTGGACATCCTCATCTGGGTCAACTAAAAAAAGAAAGGTAATATCCAGATTTAAGTTCTCAAGTGTGTTTTGATAACAGGGCACTGACAATGGGGAAAGGGATATTTCAGAGACCTAATTACTGTTGCTTAGAGAGAAACCCTAGGATAACTTTCTAATTACGTATGATGGAATACAAAATTTACAAGAAAATAAAGTTTTCAACATGTAAAGATTTAGAGGGGATTGATAAGATTTTCAGAGATCACAGCCTACTTACATCTTAAGGAAAAATTTCTCAATAGAGAAAGTTGTGAAATATTGTATTTGCCGTAATGATGTATTGATGTTTTCCACACATTCATTTATTAAAGTAATGATGTTCCTATAGAAAATTTGTGTGCAATTCCTATTTCCTTTTTAAAGGAAATTAAATCTAAAATAATAAGACTCCACTGTTAAAGACTTTCATTTTAAATTTTTTTATCGTGTAAAAGGATATGCTTGCTATATTTAGTGTTGGGAGATCTGCTCCCTGGATTAATGTACACAACAGCTGCAGAAAGTCTTGCTCAAAGGACATTGCTTTTTCTTTCTCCTCTCTCTCTCTCTCTCTCTCTCTCTCCTTCTTCTTCTTCTTCTTTTCGCCTTTCCTTTTCAACAAAAAGACACTTGAGAGCCAGGGGCAAGTGTTTGGCCTAGTAACTTACACCACTGCACTAGATGCACATCTTGAACTCTATTTTTAAAAACCACATAAGCAAAGAAAAAGAGAATATGGGCTAATCTGAATTTCTAGTTCCCAAAAGTTAACATTATAGTAATAGTACTGAGAAATTTATTATCTTATCAGCGGAGATTTACTCATACTTGTTAAAGATATTAGCATCAATCAGTTTGGAAGAAACAAAATTAGCTATTAATTTTCTTTCTCAAAAAAATTATGATTTAGGTGCTTCCTCATTGTTAAAGATGAATTCCATGAGTTCTAAATGAAGATTTTGTCATACTTTTTAGTCTTTCCTTAATACTTAATAAGTTCATATAAACCCATTACTTATTTTCTAATAATTAAGAATATCTATAATGATGTCTATAGTAAATGTTTTTTTAACTAACATGTGCAATCCAACACATTATTTGATAACAAGCAAAATATTTAAAATTAGGGCCATCCTACAAATCTGAAATATATGGACACCACTTACTCTGTCAAGAGACAAAATTATAGACATTACAGAATCTTATAATAATGGACATGAAACAAACTGTTGGACACTATCCAAATTCTGGAAATTTGTCACTATCCCCACTTACAGGGTATGGCTAACGCTATTGGAACTCATACTATGGTGTTAAAACCCCCGTGTTCCATGTATGTATCATTTGAATGTTTCTATTAGAATCTGCTTACAAAGGCACATATTCAGTAGAATGGACTCAAAGCCACCATTCAGAGACCCAAGAAATGGAGTGAATTTTTATTCTGGGTACGTTTTGAAATTCAGATAGATGGTTTTTCAAATTTACTTTTGAAGAAATGGAACAGCAAATAAATCAGGTTTCCCTCTGAAGTTTCTTTAATGAACCTAAGATTAGTATATGAAAACATGACAGCTAAACTTTTCAACAGTTAATCCCTATATATAATAGAGTAATGAACTCATCTCACCAACCTGAAAATATAAGGTAAATGATACTACTAACCTTAGAATAATTCATTTACTTCATCGACATTGAGATTTGACAAAAGTGTCACTTACGTGTGGTATTGCTTATAACAAGACCAAAAAAAAAAAAAAAAGAAAAAGAAAAGACTTTCTTAAATTTTTCTCTCTACTAAGAAAGAAGGCAGACTCAGGCACCACAGAGATATTTTCCAAATGTCTTTGGTGCTTCATAGAAATGTCATTCCTTTATTTAAAGGATGACAAAGAGCTTTTGAAACTCCTAGGGCGTTGCACTTTTGCTCTAGCCAAGTACAGATAGAATAGTCTGCTTGGAAATTTAAGAACATATGTTCAGAAGATACATTTTTGGTGGGCACAAAATTTGGTGTGATTAATTACTTGCAGTTACTAAAGAGTTCTTAGAATTCATATATAACCAGAGTCACCTTGACAAACTCTGTACAGGCCGCTTGTTACAGAGACTTCCACATGGTGTCACAATGCACCCGGCACTCTGGGAGGAGCCCAGCACAGCCTTCCCACCCGCTGCTTGATCGAGATCTTGAGATCTTGAGCCTATTTGGGACAACTGCTCCTTTTGCGATCTAGCTTATTGTAGTCTGTCATTTACTAGCAAAGTCGTCTTTTTCCCAAATCTCTAATTACCTAAAAAAATGACAAATTCTTATTAGAGACTAGAGAAAGAAAAAATGTTAATTTTCCCTTTTCTTATTTAAAATGAATCTTTGAATAATTGGAGATTGACAGCGGCTTCTCATTTGGGATTTCCTCTATAAGTTTGAAGTTCATCGTGAATGGTGTGGTCTTAAGAGTGATACAAACCTCTCATGTCTCTCATTTTTCTGACTACCACCAGACACTTATTTTGGTCTTAGCTTTGTGAAGTGTTCTTGCTTGCCTTTCAGTGAGTCATAAAATTGCCTTTTACTATTTCTTTGCTGTCTTTCAGACTAAATACGAACTTTGGGCTCTGACTTCAATATCCTTTACTAGTGTTGCCAATCTCCTTGTTTTCCCTCTCCAAATAAACCTTTACCATCTTTCCCACCTTTCTGCCTTTACCAATTTGATTTAAAAAATAATAAGAGAATGGCTTACTCACCTTTAACCTTTTATCTAAACAATTTTTTCATTCCTGTAACCTGTTCCCTTTATAGAATGTCGCTCATTAAAACAATTCCCACTAATTCTCCTGTGTATCACCTCTACTTTGTCTCTTTACTTCAACATTCTCTTCTAATACATACATTTGCCTGTTTTTGTTTGCTGTCTTTCATGAAGGAGGAATTAAAAAAATAAGACACAGTATTTTCATACTGACATTGACATACTTCCTTATGCCTCAAGTTCTTATTCTGATAATGCAATTGATACTTACTTACTAAACTATTAATGCCATTCACACCAAAAATAAACTGAAAATAAAACAAAGGTGGGGGTGATCACTTTAACAGTAAGGAGGTGAATATTGTAACAATGAAGAAGGATTAACCTAAAAATTCATCCATCTATAGACAAATTTTGAAAAGATGACTATACCCAACTCTCCAGAACTACTTCCTGTATGCTGGGATTTGATTCTTGGCCCATAAGGAGTTTCTTCAAAAGAACTGATTTAGATACTTCTCTTGTGTGATATCATGGTATATAGAAAGCAAGACAGGCAGGTCAACACTAGCATTAAAGAGAGGTATCAAAGTCTAGTTTTGTCAAGTATTCTGCCCCTAAAGAACATGATAAGTATGATAATTATACATCAGCAGAAAAGGATTGCCTTCAATTTGAATAGTGCTCTACATTTTTAAGTGTTTCACAAACAAATTCCACACTAAGCAGGCTAGTTCTGCTCACCCTCAGTTTAGAGTTGAGTTACTTAAAGCTGTCCTTACTTTCCCATTCCAGCACGCTTCACAAATGATTATTAGGCTATTTTTGCATTGACCTAGAAATCATGTTTGTTTTCTCATTTAAATGTCTAAGGATATTTATGTTTGAGTCCAAGTTACCTCATTGTAGGCATTACCAATTCTCTGATCAATGCTCCAGTTTGAATGAACTCACCAAAAAGGTGAGTTCATACCACATGATATTTCTGTAGATCTTCTTACAGCTTAAAGAATAGTACTGAGTTAACCTGAATTGAGACATATGTCCAAAGGTATTGAGTTTTATTTTTATGGACCAGACTCATATTTTCAGCAAGTTCTTATTCTTTTCAGGAAAGATTCTAAGGAAAAAAAAATAGATAAGCTTCCTATGTGGTCAAATTAGATTATATAATTTACTAAAAAGTCTGCCTGGATATTGGCGCCGCACTATTTCATTTCCAATCTAAGTCCATTTAGCCAATCCATGATCTGTTTTCAAGGGCAATCACTCATGCTTTCATTCTTATTTTGAAAGTGACATAAAATCCAAGTTTCAATTTTGTAAGACGTAGAAGAGAAAAAACAAAATCCAGTGTCACTCGAAGCACCTAGATGAAATGTCCATGAAAACTCTGAATTTACTTTCCTAAAACTTGCTACTTCTTCATCTCCGAAAATGAGACTACCAGTCACCGAGTTGCTCAGGCCATAAATGATGGAGTCACCCGACTCTGTTCTCTTTCTCATTTCCCATTTTCAGTCCATTAACAAATCATACTTACTCTACTTTTTTTTTTAAAGATTTATTTATTTATTAATGCATACAAGAAGTGGGGTGTAGGCCAGAGGTGCAGAGGGTGAGAGGATTCACCAGAGACAGAGTGGGGAGCAGAACACTGAAATACACTGCTGAGGGGAGCAGTGGGTCAGACAGGAAAGGTCTGCTATGCCATGTGGATTAGCTCCCAGGCTGGGGATTGAACTCATGCAGCAGTGGCTGATAATATCTTGATAGTCCTGAGACATAACCCCTGAGCATCCAGGGCGGCCCATTTACTCTACTTTCAAAAGATTATCTCAAGTCTCACCACTTCACACCATCTCCCACTGATACCACTTATTGATCCAAGTCACTATTACCTTTTCGCAGTTATCTCCTGACTAATCTGCTCACTTCCACACTGGCATCCTTCAACTGGATTCTTTGCATAGCAGTCATGATTGAACTCCTTCAAAATCATCCCATCTGCTTCTCAAACTTTAAAATGGTTCCCCACTACATGTTTAGTAAAATTTTAACTCCTTCACATGGTCTGCAAGCCTTTACATGCCTTGTGCCTTGCTGACTTCCTATCCATCTACTCATCTTACTCACCTTCTGGCACACTAAACTTGACTCAGATATACCAAACATTTACCTTCTCAGGCCTTGACAATTACTTCCTCCTCAGTCAGGGACATTTTTCTCCCTGGATCATCAGAAGGTGAAGTTCTCCACTGCATTAGAAACCTTGCCTGACCTTTCTAGCTAAAATAGCACACCTCCTCTCAACCCCCATGGTTCTCTATCCCCTTTGTTTTCTTCTTGGCATTGATACCTCCCAAATAGTCTATCAGCTCTAACCAGCTCAGGGACTTTGCTATTGTTCATTGCTGAATCCACAGTGCCTGGCACATAGTAGATGCTCAGTGAGTATTTATTGGATAAATAAATGAAAGCTAGCTTATCCGTAATAACATTCTTACTTTTTACAATAACAAATTTTATAACATGGGCCTCCCTGGTGGCGCAATGGGTTAAGCGCAGCACTATGAAGCTATCCAGCACCACTGCAGCATGAGTTCGATGCCCGGCCAGGGAGATGGCACGGCAGACCTCTCCTGCCTCACCCACTGCTCCTCAGCAGTGTGTTTCCCTCGATCTGCTTGTTCTGCTCCCCACTGTGTCTCTGGTGAACGCTCGCTCTGGCCTGCACCCCAGCTTGTATGCATAAATAAATATTTTTAAAAAACAAATTTTATAACATAGCTTTTAAATTAATGCTTGAAGAGAAAGTGATACATTTTCCTGGTTTAGGTAATATTTATTAGTTTAGCAATTCACATGTGTATTTTCTCTGAGAACCCTCTGACCTATGTAGAATGGCTGTTACTCCATTTGATCACTGAAGATAACTGAGATTCAGAGGAATTAAGCAATTTGCTCAAAAGAACTAAATTATTTAATGTGGGTGCTAGAATTCAAACCCAGGTTTTCTGAGTTAAATCAGCTGTCCTTTGATACTTCTGTTATGGGGAGGGGAGGAAGCACAGTTACAGTTATTTTATCGTCCCTAAATTTTCATTTGAAAGTCAACATGAAAGATTTATTTATTTCTACATACAAGCTGGGGTACAGGCCAGAGGCGTGGGGCGGCAAGAGGGTTCACCAGAGACAGAGCAGGGAGCAGAACAGGCAGATCAGAAATACACTGCTGAGGGGAGCAGCGGGAGAGGCAGGAGAAGTCTGCCGCACCATGTGGGATTCTCCCCGGCTGGGAGTCGAGCTCCACAGTGCAGCACTCAACTGCTGCGCCTCCAGGGAGGCCCGAAATCATTCCTGTTTTTACCACTTTATATTTTGTCTTTGCATCCATAAGTTTTTGTAAATATGATTATCATTTATCTGTCCTACTTTACCCAAAATTAAAAAAAAAGATAAACAACAAAATATTTAGCAGCAAATTCTAATGAAGAATTCAACAGATATTCACCTTCTAGGTACTGTGTATCTCTGTGTGTGCAGAGAAGATGGTACACACAACAAAGTGGATGGACAGAGAAGTAAATTGCAAAATTTAATATTTTGTAATAGTGCTTTGTTTGGGGGTAAGGACAGTGAAATTTGGGAGCACCTTGGAGAAGTACCCAAGGAATAGAAGAAACCCTAGGGCAATGTCTAAGCTAGGAACATGACGACCAGGTAGGACTTGGTCTGGTAAGGTAGTAAAGGGAGGTGGAACAGGGAACAGCCTAAGCAAAGAATATGCACAAAGATCTGAAGGCAGCAGATCCTGTTCATGAGATTACTTGATAGATATGCCAAATTAACTACAAAGTTAGAGGCCAGCTTCCCTTCAGATTTGTTCTTGAATCAAGTCACTTCACTAATTCAATTTTTAGCCATGGTATGTGGCTAATGTTATTATATAACAACAACAAACATAATAGTTACTACCATTTGTCAAATGTTTACTAAAAGCCAAACATATTTAATCATCACTTCAATCTCTGAGATAGCTGTTGCTATTATCCCAGTTTTACTGATGAGTAAACTGAGTCTTACAGAGGTTAAGTAAATTTTCTCAAGTTTATACACAGGGGATGTGTCAGAACTGACATTTGAACCAGATCTATCTCTCACTAAAGTGTTAGGAAATAAATGATACATTAAAACATAAAATCTTTTATTTTGAATACCTGAAAGTTTTGTTATCATAAAAGTTTCTCATAACCATATACATCAGAAAAGCCATAAACTTACATGTCAGTTGACTTCTTAAAAAGAAAAGTACTAGTTACAGAGAACAGTGATTACTTAGATGAGTATTTTGTTTTCTATTTGCATCATAAATATAAACTTTTTGAAAGTTCTTCAATATGAACATCGCCTTTACCTAAGTATTGTTTTATACTAATATCAGTTGAGCAGCCATTACTATTGGCTGACCCTGTTTTAAGAACTTTGCATTCATAATATTATTAATCCTCACTCCCCTGGGAATTAAATATTACCCATGTTTTACAGATGAGGAACTTAAAACTTAGTGAACTTAAATAATTCTCTCAAAGTCACATAACTACTAAAAGGTGAAACTAGAATTTAAAAACAGATCTGTCTGATTCCAAGGCCAATGCTCATTCCATGTTGCCTCAAGATAAAACCATTTAATATAAAGAATAAATTAAAAATACATGAAAATACAATAAATAACTATGTTCAGCTGCAGAGAGAAGTCCATCCTGATGTATAAA
>PVIJ01023622.1:0-13901 GCA_004024925.1 Scalopus aquaticus | reverse complement strand
TTGGTTCTTTCAGTATCTTTATCTTCCAGAGTGCTTATTCTTTCCTCCATGTGTTTTAATCTACTTTTATGGCTCTCTACTAATGTTTGTAAATCCTCCATTTCTTTCATTTTCTTCTTTATGGATTCATTCTCGTTTTTCAGTTCTTCATTTATATTCCTCAGTTCTTTGTTCTTCTCATTTAATTCTATTTTTTTTTATTATGGCAATTATGAATTCTTTATCTGTTAGGCAGATGTAATCTTCTATGTCCATATTATTGGCTTCTGAAGAATGGTTTTCTTTCTGTGGTGAATTGTTTTGAGAGCCATTTGTAATTTTTTTTCTTCCTGTTGTTGGCTTTCTGCTTTGCTCTGATCGTTGCATTCCTGTGCTGTTGGTGCCGGCAGGCATGGTTCTTGGTTCTACTTGCTAGAGGGCGTCAGTGGCTCGGCAAGCACAGCCAGAGGGTGGGTGCACACACGCGCACGCAGGGCTGGAGGGCAGGGCCGCAGATGGTTGCAGGCAGCTGGAGGGCGGGCGGGGGCGAGGCTGTTGGCCAGCTGGAGGGCGGGGCGCAGCTGTTTGCACGGCTGGAGGGCAGGGCCGTGGCAGTGCGGGGGCATGCACGCCTAGAGGGCTTTGGCTTGCCTCGGTGGGTTTGCCCTGACCTGGCTCCCTCTTCTGCGCGGGGCAGAGCGGGAAATGCCAACCAAGAACGGCTTTTGTTCCGCACCTCTCCGGCGCCTGGAGGGCAGCCGCGGCAGCCTAGCCCACAGTCTTTATCTGTGGGTTATGAAGCTGACCGCACCCCGCGGTAATTCTCTGCCAGCGGCACAGTGGAACTGCCTCGGGAGCCCTCACTCTCCGGCACGGGACAGGACAGGAAGTTCCTATGGAGTGCGGCTTGTGTCCTGTGTTTTTCCCACACCTGTAGCTGGGAGATTTTTCTTTTTTCTCCCACGTTTCCTCCAGTGGTTAGCTATTAATAGTGTCACTGAAGGGGTGGGTAGACCACTACCCCAGAGATCTGTTCCAAACAGGAGCTAGAGTGCTGGCTCCGTAATGGTGGGGGGGGGAGGGGCCACACCACACCACGGCTGCCCGGGACTTTGTTCTGTGTCCCACCAACTTCCCCAGTGCACGCTGCCCTCTCCAGGGCTCTGTTGCTACCTGGAGCGACTGCTGGTGTCAGTCTCGAGTTTTATCACTCTGCGGTGCCTGGGAAAACGCCTCTGCTCACCTTTTTTTTTTTTCTTCTAGGTTTCCTCAGGTGACTCTCGTCTTGGTCTCCTGGTCCGGTTTTGTGTTGAGGGGAGGGGAGAGGGGATCTGGTGGTTCTTTCTTCTCCTTGATCAGTCTTTTTAGCTTCTTTCCAAGTTCTACTTACCCGTGAGGGTGTTAGATTTATGTAGCGTTTCTGGATCTTCTCTGGGTTTGGCTGATGTCTCTTTATAGGCAGCTTTTCTTTGGGGAGAGTTGATACTAGCGTCCCTTCACCGCCATGTTGATCCTCTTTCTCTGGAGATCTTAATGCAATCCTTATTCGATTATGAAATCCAAGCTCACTCACTATAGTCTATATGGAAAAAGTAGGTTGTGTTTCTATAATATAAATGACGCAGGTACAAAATTATGATCTTTTTGCTAAACTACTAAATATCAAATATAGTCCACTCTATGTTGGAAAAAGAAACCACAGTATACTTGTTTACCTATTCCAATTTAGAGTTTAATTACATAGTGTCTAGCTCAATTTCCCAGAGTGATGGAGAAAATAAAGTTTTGGAATACGTATGAGTAAACAGAGGGGAAATTCTGTTGGGGAGAGAAAAGAAGATGGAATAAACAATGAATGATGGGCAACAAAACTGCATCCCTAATATCCAAGCCTGTAGTTGGGAAATAGCCATAAGTATTTCGGAATTGACTTAGTAAAATAGTAGCATAAGTTCAAAATCAAGCTCCAGGATTAATTTACTCTGAGGTCTCTGGAAAATTATTTCACGCCATTGAGTCTCAATATCCTTGGCTGAAAAAATAAAGTAATATTATGGTTGTATCTTGTCATATTTAAGAATGTTCTTAGTATTTACAAATAATTTCAGAATACTGTGTATATGACACCATTGTGGTGTCTACTTGTTTGCTATATTTTTAAGTATGGGCTAAAATTTAAGCAGAAAGATTAAATTTATAATAAAAATAAATAAATATATGTCTCCATAGGATTTTGAAAAACATTGAGTTCATCAATAAATAGTTACTTTTGGGCCTCCCTGGTGGCACAAAGGGTAAAATGCAGCACTATGAAGCTATCCAGAGCCACTGCAGTACAAGTTCGATACCTGGCCAGGGAGCTTCCCACATGGCGCAGTAGACCTCTCCTGCCTCGCCCACTGCTCCCCTCAGCAGTGTACTTCAGTCATTCTGCCTGTTCTGCTCCCTACTCTGTCTCTGGTGACTCCTCTCACCATCCCACACCTCTGACCTGCACCCCAGTTATTGCATGCATACAATAAATAAATAGTTACTTTTGAGTCCTACCATGTACCCAGCATAGAACACGGGACAAATTGTAGGTAAGTGAATAGGTGGTAGGATGGTCAGTAATTAGAAAAGAAGGGAGAGGGGGAGTTAGGTAGTTGTTTAGTTGGATAGACAAATCACACAATAGAGATAGAATGAGTACTACACTCATTAGAATAGAACTTCCCAAAGCAAGTATAGCAATGATAAAATATCATGTAGCATGATTTTAGATAATATAAAAGGAATAATTTTAATTTCACTTTTATGAAATATATATTGCAGTTTCTATATATTAACTATATATGAAAAAACATTAAAATAAATAGTATATATTTTACATAAATATGTACTTACACATGTAACTGCCATATATCTATAATCTTATTAATTAAAATGAACTAACATAAATGAATTAAAGTCAATTAAAAATTATGATGATATACTAACATAATTGGTTAGAAAGCAAAAATCATGAAAATAGTATTAAAATTACTGAACATGGGAAAATATAAGACAATAAGCAAAATTTCTGCTACTTTGCTGCCACTCTCTTTAATTCATGGTTCCTCCCAGGATTCAATTATTTTCTAATTTTTAAACAAGAGAACAACTCATCAAAAATCAAGAGGTTAATAATTAGAGACATACGTATCTTTAGCCAGTATTCTCCCAACACATGGACTACCAAATTGCTATCAAAGTATAGATAGGAGACAACCCTAAGGGTTTCGGAGGGAAATGGTACTAGAATCAAAGATATAATTAAGTAAAAATCACCAGTTAGTGAATACCTAACTGTACTATGTTTTGAAATTACATTTATTTCTAATCTTTATAACAACACTGAAAGGTAGTGGCATTTTTGTTTTGTTTTGTTTTGTTTTCAATTTTGCCTATAGGAACTAACACTGACTGACAGATTTTAAGTTTTCTTAAGGTAACATTAAGGACACAGGAGTAAATGAATTGAGTTCTTATCACAGCATTATAATAACTTCAAGTACCTACTGGTTAATATAGGTTTCTATTTTAAATCAAATGTTTTATAAAGAATAAAAGTTCTTTCTAAAATTTCTATCCACGAAATAAAGCAAACCTAGCAGAGACTACGGGGACATGAGAGTTACAGGCAAGTGTGACTGTAAGACTGTACACTCCATATGAATAATAGTCTCCCCAGAGACATCTGAGAGGAAAACAGGAGGCTGGAGCAGTGAGGCACTGAGATTAGGTAACTGGGAAAATCAAAGTTCCTGCTTTTACCTTCAAACTCTCTACACTGACAAACATTCATTCACTAGGACACCCCAGGCTCAAAAATGACTCCTGGAGACTGTGTTTTGGATTTCAGGCTGCTTGTCTAAAATTTCTTGGAACACATGTACTTAATCTAGTCAATATAGTACTTGAAGTATAATACAAATAGAATTACTGAGATTCTGGTGTATGATACCAGAATTGAAAAAATCAGCTGATCTTAACATTAGTATAAATTGGTATAAAAGAGAAGAAAGTGAAAGTGCTTAAATATCTCTTCAGATTTAATTTAGACCTTGTTAGAAAATCATAAGCTGATGTATTGATTTTATGTGTGCTCAAAAAATTTAGGAAAGCCTCCATAAGAAGATAAATGGAGTGTGTAGCATTCAAATACCCAGAGGAAGTTTTTCTAAAAGGTGTAATTAAAACATAGTTAATCCACAAAAGATAGAGAAATAAGAAGAAAAAATAGGAAAAAAAGAAAATCTAAACATAAAATAAGATGACATTAATAAGTCCAAGATGAATGGACTCAAATTTCTTAGAAAAAGAGAGAGAGCACACAGGGAGGCCCACATGAACAGGAACTGAGTCCCCACCATCATTTAGACAACATCAACCGACAGACACGTGAATGAACCAGCCTGCAGACAGTTCCAGCATCTAGCCTGTGAATCTTCTAGGCATCACCAGCAAACATAAGCCATGCCCACTGAGCCCTATCCAAACTCCTGATCAATAGAATCCACTTGTATAATAAGTAGTTTTTAATGTCTCTAAGTTTTGTTTTGTTTTTTTGGTGGGGGTGGGGGGAGGAATATATGATGTACCCATATTAATGAAACAGAGCACATACACAAAGAGAGACAGATTGCTAAGTTTTCAGCAAATGGATCAACATATAAACAACTAGAGAAGCATGATAAAGGTTATATAGGATTGCTTTTTACTATTCTTTGCAGCTCTCTAGAGATTTTAATTTATATTGAAATTTAAAGTTACTGTGGGAAAGACACAGAAAGAAAATAATTGAAACAAGAGTAACAAAGAGAAAGGAAATAGCAGGCACAGAGAATAGAATGAAAAGATGTAGCATATGACTAAAAATCATTTTTAAATGTAGAACATGCATATTCAAGAGGATAACATAAGCAAGATAAATAAAAAGAAATCTACTTTACAAAATAGAGTATAAAAGCAGAATACTAAAAGTGAAAAAAAAAATCATAAAAGCAGCCAGAAAGAAGAATGACAATAACACTGCTAAGCGTGTTCTAAATAGTAGCAATGGAAGTTAGCAGGTAATGAAAGTCTATCTTCAGGTGTTGACAAGGAAAATAACAAAGTACTTAGCTTGACTTTTGTGCACAGTTTAAGAATAAGGAAAGAATAAGGAAGAAATTCAACATACCCTTAGTAAAGGTAATGCACTTCAAGAAGAAAAATGTCTCTAGAAGAAGGTGTGAGAAAGAATGGTGGACAAAGAAAAGTGCTAAGTTTGTAGGAAACTTTGGTGGCCATAGTGAAGCATCATGAAAGCCAGTTTCAATGAAGGGCTGGTTTGGTTGCTCCAACAGTGAAGAGCTGTCAGTAGAGAGCATTCACCTGCAAGACCCCCATGAAGAGAAGTGCCCCATGAAGAGAAGAACCTTACTCAATGTCAATGTATATGCAGCCTATATCTGAAGAATGGTCAAGACAAGGAAATAAAGACCTGATCACTTTGGCCAAACTTGGGACAACTCTGGCAGGCCATTTAACTCCCAAGGGGTTTAGCCAAGGCTGTAATTAGTCCTCTTTCAGCTCAACTTCTCCCTCTAGTTGTTTGTGCCTCCTTTCTTTCCCTTTGGAAGGTGTTGACCTCCCTGGGTACTCCCTAATAAACATCCTTCCCTCTAAGGAAAGAAAAATGAAAGGAAGCAAGGAAGAAAGGGTGGGGAGAAGAAGAAAAGAGAAAGAGAGAAGAAGAAAAAGGAAGGAAGAGAGAGGAGGTAGGAAGAAAGAAAGGAGAGAGAATAAATGAGTAGAAAGGGAAGAAGAAAATAGAAATCTAAATTATTCAGAAATAAGTGAAAAATAAAAGCATTGCATATCAAAAGTCATGGGGTGTCATCCAAAGTAATATTTGAGGAAGAAACCTAGTCTCAACTGTACTTGTTGAAAACAAAAAAGTAAAAAAATAAATGAATTAAAATTAAAACTTCAAAAACTAATGACAATGAATAACAAGAACACATTCCAACAAAAGCAAATTAATTTATAAATATAAAAACATTTTGTAATAATTTCACCATTATAACCAATAATCTAATATAATCTTTTTGAAAAGGGTGAATAAAATTTTAAAATATTTGTAACTATAACCAAAAGAGCAAAATAATTAGTAAACAATGTCATCCATACAAAGGAACTATGAATACAGATATAGAAAACATATTTGAAATAGTAATAAAATAATTATAAAATAGTAATAAAACACTAGTTCATCAGTAAAGTATTATATACCATCCACAATCACTTTGAGCATCTGTTTGAATAACACTGGATGAACAACATTGATTAAATTATTCCAACCAATTGAAGGTTTTCAACTACATCAATAATCAGAAAAAACTGTAAAAGTGGTTAATTTCTATGTACCTCTTAAGAAGGAAGAGAGCTCAGTCTTCCAATAAAAATTACTATAGATTCTACCCAAAATATGACAGAATAGGAGGTTGTAGGACACATCTCCTCTAAATACAAATATAGTAAAACTAAAATTTTTGCTCACAGAAAATATCAACAGTTCAACATAAGCAACAGGGACCAAATCACACAAGTTTTGCTCAGAGGTTCATGACTCGCTAGGGGGGCAGAGTATCTAACCAACTCCTGACAAAGTGGAAGGCTTATCAGTCAGCCCAGCAAGCCAGGACCTTACAAAGCGAAGAATACAGAGCTTGCATGGCATTTTATTCCCTGAGAAAGGAATACAGACCTTGCATTTGAGCACTGGGACAACTAAACTCAGTTATGAAAAATCTGACTGCCAGCAGTGCTGGCAGCAGAGTCCTCTCCCCCCTCCCTGTGAGGAGAGCTGAGAGAAAGACTGACTGCTTACAGTCATTTTACACCATGAAGGACCCTTGCCCCTTGCCAATACTTGAATTGTGCATTACTTTAACACATTCTATATTTCCCTCTCAGTATCTTCTCAAATGATTTTTATGCTACCAACATCCCTTATATCCCCTTATCCCTTCACTCCCCTTCTTTATTAACTTCAGAATCCTCATGGTATTTATTAATATCCACTATTCTGTAAGTATTTTACTTTATCAAATCATCTGATATGTAAATTTCCCAATTTGTGTTTATCATTCCAACTTTACAACACATAATTCTTTCAAATTCCCTCCATTTTGCTGAAAATGACTGCATTTCCTCTTTCTTTAAGGCTGAATAGTATTCAATACTTGGATATACCCACATCTTCTTGATCTAACCATCTACAGAGGGACATTTCCATGTCTTAGCTATTGTTCAAATTAATTCTTTGGTCGATAAATTGTACTTCCAACTACAGAACAAAAGAACATCAATTTGATATTTTTCTTTTTTGGAACTCTTTCACAATATTGACTAACAAGTTATAGTTACCAAATAACAAAAAAAGCAATCTAACATCTCATAAAGCAAATATAAAAAAAGACTCAGCTTTTTAAGGTCAGTTGACCTTGATTGTATGAGTCTGGGTATATTACATAACCTTCTACATTGTCTTACCAGTTATATACTTAAATTTTATGAATTTGGGGAAATTATTCAATTTTCCTTGCATTCATTTGTTTTCTTCTATAAAGTATGAATAATAATAATAATAATAATAATAATAATGCCTTCAACTGATTTGAAAATCAAATGAGGTCACATGTGCCAAAATCCTTTGTGGAATTTGTATTCTTTCTAGGTAAAGTGATAGGAAAAGACCAAAATAAAGAAATTTCACTAAATATAGATTATAACCTTTCTAAAATGCAGTGTTTATGCTTCTCCCTATAATACTAGATAAAAGAAAGATATCCTGAATTTTTTTTCTGTTACTACTTGTTAAAGTTTTTTGGGTATTAAATACAATACACATTATTTAATGTTCTTTCTAACTGAAATCTGCTATGCTTAAAGGTTGTTAAGAGAATTTACCAACCTATCTTAAATTACACTAATTCAATAGTGTACCATATTATAACACAAGAGGTCAGTATTTCTTTAAAATATTACTCTGTCAGATAAGTAATACAACTCACTGAGGTGGGACAATGGAACAACTTGGACAATATGTCAAGATCAAAAGTATTTCGCATTCATGTCAACTACAATTCACCACCATTAGGGGGGAAAAAATCAAAGTGCTACATTTCTGGAAACGAATAATTTCAAAAACAGGAAGGTGTGGGTTAACACAAATACAGAGAAGAAATTTCTGCCAACCTGAGTAGAAAATACAAATATGTAGTTCTAATCCCAGTTACTCAAGCTGTCTTCATACTAGAAGTAGGTTAAGGAAGATGTTGCTGTTTCAGCAGCAGCAGCAGCAATTAGGTACAAAAGAAAAAATATCAAGTGTTATTTCACCACCTAAACAAGTCCATTTGGGAAATATCAAATAAACTAAGTGGTTGTTTCCCTGGAAAAAGGCAGCAAGAATCTCTCCAAAGAACTTTCCATCCCATGTTTAGAGTAATGACTTACATTAACTTTAGTTTAATACATAAAAATGCCAGAGATGTATAGCCCACTGCTCCTTTTTATGGTGGCTCCAGTGGTATTTTGTTCATGGGTCAAATCACAGGGCAAATGGAATAACCTCTCTAATGGAAAAAAGTAAAACATTTAACACTATGGTGTGGACTGAAACTAATTGCTGAAATTATTCTAAACGGAGGCCAAAGGCAGAGCAGAACAGCCTCCTCAAGGCGACACAGTATTATTAACATCTATCCAGTGCTCATTGCAACAGGTTATATTATTTACTCATTTAATCTTCTCACCAAGACTGTAAGGAAGGTACTGATACTGAGGCACAGGTTAAATTAATAGTAAGGGTGAAGGCTGGAGCCAAAATTAAACCCAGAAGATCTAAATCCAGAACCTGGACACTTAACTAGCGTATGATATACTGCTTTTCACAAGACTGAATTCTATGCTAGCATTCAGGCAGTTTGGATTTCAATCTTCTACTGACATTACTGCAAGGCTTGGAAAACTGTGTCATTTCTGGGCCTCAGGGTCCACACCAGCCATGGCCACCAACCACTCAATACATGGCCTTCATAACCTAATGAATTAGACCAGGCAGTGAAGAAGGACTTTCTTTGGCTCAGTAATTCATGACAATATTATGAAAGCAGCTATCAAATTGCAAGGAGTGTAGGATTTTGTATTTTTGGACACCTACCTTCTGTCATCACTAATAGCAGCAATGAAAATCTGCTTTTTATTTTACTCAAAGACATATAATAAATCACTAGTTTGCTTTTTTCATAAATGTAAATATCTTATCAACTCCATATCTGCAAACCAGTTTCACATAGAGGGTTATAGCTGAACGTTGTATGTCTATAAATGGGTATTGAGAGATACTCACAGTAAGAAGGTAAAAAGAGCACCAAATATCAAAGTTCTGAGCAGTAAAAATGAACTTCACCTACTACACTTTCACAACTCTGATTTTAAATGGCTCCAATCCTTCCACCAAGATTTAAACAATGTAATAGTTCTGAGGAGCTTTATAATACAACAAAAGGCAAACATGCTTTACAGACTTTTTGACTGAAATTCCTGACATTTTCATTAAAATTTCCAGAAATTTAATGCAAAACACTGAGATCCTATTAGATAATCTTATAATCATTTTAAGAAGTCTCTAGTTATTCCATTAGAGTATCAATTCAGCAATCAATTATACTGTTTCACATTCATCATGAGTATTAAAATTTTCTCTTGAAAGCATAATTTCAAATTGGCCATTTTTACAAATTGAAGGAAATACTTTCTTCTTAAGTCCTTTGAGATTTTAAACATGAAGTTAATTATTTCTGCTGTATTCCTGTTCTGGCTAATGTTGTCAGAGGCTTATTTGAAAAAAAAAAAACTTTCTGTTGAAATATTAAAAAAAAATTAGAACTCAACTAAGTATCAAAACTCCTAAAATGTCAGATTTAAAATAACTATTAGAGGTTCAAAAATCTAGAGTAGTTTTTAAATAAAATTTTAAAATCTTTAGCATTTAGTATTCTGTTTGTAAAATAGGAGTATCACTCTGGGATATAATTTATAACTCTGATTCATTAATTAACCTTGACCTTCCCCCTATAATTTAATTGCAGTAGAGACAACTATAAATATTGGAAAATAAGCTTCATTAGAGTGGAATAATCCTTCCCTCTGTCTTTGTAATAAATCACTTCTTGTTGTCTGGTACATATAAAGTTCAGGAACTCAATAAAAATCATTTCTATCTGAAAGTTCTAAGGACTTAAAAGACTTTCAGAAGCTGTGCAATGCTGATAGAAATGTTGCCACTCAGCTTATGCTGTATAAATAAGTTGGCAAGGAATCTATAACATAAAAACTGACAGAACTTTATTTCATTACCATTATAATCTTCTGATAATCTTACAAATGCTAGGGAATAGTAATCTTAATTATCTTAAATATTTATTTAGGCATCAATGTCTTTACTCTTGAAGAGTAATACAGAACGAAAATAAACTTTCACAGAATTCTTCTTTGAATTCCACTTAACTCTAATAGTTCTCAAAAAGCACATTAGATCAGAACCAAAAAGATTTTTCCGGAATCATAAACTTAAACCTGAAAACAGAATTCCAGACAGTAATAACATAACGAGCAAATGAGCTCTATTTGTGCCAAAATTAATTGAAAAGCTGTTTGGATTGATCTGTAGCTTGATTTAAGATACATTTAAAAATTTTAGAAAGCAAAACTTTATCTAAGCAAAAGTACTCAACTTTAATAAACTTCAAAAGCCATTCTGAATTTTATTATCTTATTCTCATTTTGTAGATTATGCTATATTTTTTCTTAAGTTGTCATGTTTGAAAGCAGAAAAGGAAACTAACATTTATTATATTCCAACAAAGTACCTTTGGAAACTGTGAATTAGCTTATTGAACCCTCATAACTTTCCAAGAAGAAATACATTATTTTCCAGGGATTTCAAATAAGAGTTTTCAGATGAAAATAATGGTGCTAAACTATTTATCAATGTGCTTGAAAAAGACTGACCTGGGAACAACAATTTTTCCACATCATACTTCCAAGCACTTTATGTGGAAAAATGCCTGAACTGAGTGATTAGCTTGGACTTTAGAAGCATAGACTGATCTACAAGAGCTTGTCATTCAATAAGCATGTACTGAGGGCCCACAGAAGCTTGGATGGGAACTGGAACTAAAAGTAACATTCAGTCCCGCCCTTAAGGGACTTAGAATTTTGACACACACATAGAGTTCTTAAAAGTTAAGCAATAACTTAGATTTCTATAAACATCTGATCCCAGATATGTTTTATTTCAAACCCAAGTGCCTTCTTACTATACATAACTAGAAGATACCCCAGCTGTACTTACGGCCTTTTGATGACGTCTTTTTCTAGATCTCTTACATACCAATATAAACAAGTCTCTCCTTGAGCAGGGTGCTTTTCTTCAATGATTTCAGCTGTGCTTGGACCTCTTCCCAATTACAGAATAGCAGGGTCCATAAAATGAAACCTAAGTTTTCCAGACTAACTGCAAGTAAGTTTATGCTGCTGGTGGTACTATACACAACTTGGAGATTATATGTAATAGTGACTCCTTACCAGTTGAAGGATGCCAGAATAAATTTGTTTGCAGTTCCTAAAGAGCTCCTTCATCTGCTCTTAAGGCCTGCAACTGCAATCACAATCATTCTTTCACTAGTCTAGAATAGAGAAGAAAAATACAAGGTAGGTGTGTGCCTACTTTTACTCCTGTGCCACTGCAACACTCAATTCTATCAATCACAACACTCTCTCCTGGTGAGTGTGGACACTACTTAGGGTATTTCCTAAAACAGTATCATAATTCACCCAGTGAAGGAGGCTCACCACCACATCTCTAGTCTAGAGTCTGTTTCTAGGTGTCACTTCCTCACCCTTCTGGGATGGAAAAGTCCTCTTAAAGTGCAAATATGCAAATCTAAAAAGAAATTGTCATAATAGATTGGAAATGAAGTCAGTTTTGCCAGTTACAGAAAAGGACTCCTAATCTCAGACTAACACACATAATAAGCAGAGATCTGAAATATATTCCCCCACCAACTCTACAACCTCCCTCAGGCAACTGGCTCTCCAATCTGACTTAAACACTTCCATTTCAGAAGCTTAATGTGAGAATTAGACTTGTGGCAGCTTTGGGGCTGGAACAAATTCTAGAGAGAGCTTGATGTGAGAATTAGACTTGTGGCAGCTTTGGGGCTAGAACAAATTCTAGAGAGAGCTTGATGTGAGAATTAGACTTGTGGCAGCTTTGGGGCTAGAACAAATTCTAGAGAGAGCCATAGGAGTCAGCACAAGGTGCTGCAGGCCCCACTAGTGGAAAGCAAAGAGAGAGATCTCATTTGCCATGGAAATTAGGCAATGCACTGTTTAAGTGCCTCTGGCTAGAAGTCCCACTCCCACTCAACTGTGCTCTCTAGGCAAGGAAACCTTTAAACCTGCAATATAAAAAAAAAATTTAATGTAAATTTTTCCTCTTTGAGACTAAAATTTTGACTAGAAAGTCATGAAATTTAAGCATAATTTCAATTCCTACTAATAAAAAGCTCTCCAAGAAGATAAGCAAATTAAACTCCAGAACTTCAGAAAGTGAAAAATTCATGTATTACCTATTTGATCCCCTCTCCTAATCTCTGGTCCAAATTCTCTGCTTCAGCAGCACTGCCCTCCTTACTATTCTGAGAACATAATAGACAGCCTCCTGCTTTAGGACCTTTGCACAAGTTGCTCCTCTGTAAGGCAGCTTTTCCTCCCGCTGTCTGCTTGGCCCATTACCTAACCACCTTCATGCCTTGGCTCAAATCTGTCACCTTCTCAAGAAGCCTGACAACTATTTAACATTGTAATTTGCCGATTGTTTTCCCACCAGGCATCCACAACCTTATCCTGGCTAATTTTTTCATAGTATTTATCATGTTATATTAAATCTTAAGGATTATTTGTTAATTGCTGTGCAGGAAATTGTTCACAAAGAGGGTCTGGTGTTGTTCTTTAAAAGAGGTTAGGGGGGTGGCCCTCAGTCAGAGCTTGAATTTTGGGATGTTACCAATTTACAAACTGATAAGATTAATTTGTATGCCTGGGGCAATGAGCTTTATCTGCCTAGGCTATTTGTAAAAACTGTGTGATTTATGGTGAACACCTGCTTTTCTTCTAGGAGGCTGGAATTTTGGTGACTGGCTGGTTGTGAAAGTAGAGAATGCCTAAGGGATCAGCCCCTAGTCAAAAAAAAAAAAAAAAAAAACCTCTGGACTCTGAGTCTCAAGTGGTTCCTAGCACAAACAATGTCACTGCACATGTGTTGCTGCATTTCACTGCTAGAGGATGCAGCAAATTCTGTGGCATGACCACTGTCCTCCATAAAACCCCTGGGGGAGAACTTTGAAAGACAGTACTTGGATTCCTCTGCACAGCGCCTCATGTATCTGTTCCCCCTGTAGATTCTGACAGGTATCCACACACTGGTCAGGACAAATGCCTCTGAATCCTGTTTATCTTTCTAGCAAATCACCAAACATGAATGATTGTATGACCTTCAAAAATTTATGTTCAAGGATATCATACCAAAGATCAATGGAACTAAGTGTTGGGTCTTTGAGAAGATGAACAAAATTGACAAACTGCTACCTAGACTAACCAAAAAAAAAAAAAAAAAAAAAAAAAAAAAAAAAAAAAAAAAAAAAAAAAAAAAAAAAAAAAAAAAAAAAAAAAAAAAAAAAAAAAAAAAAAAAAAAAAAAAAAAAAAAAAAAAAAAAAAAAAAAAAAAAAAAAAAAAAAAAAAAAAAAAAAAAAAAAAAAAAAAAAAAAAAAAAAAAAAAAAAAAA
>PVIJ01023621.1:0-13879 GCA_004024925.1 Scalopus aquaticus | reverse complement strand
GAGAAAAAGGAACTCTTCTACACTGCTGGTGGGAATGTGAACTGGTCCAACCACTATGGAAAGCTGTATGGCGATTCCTCAGACTGCTAAACATGGAGCTTCCATACGACCCAGCAATCCCACTTTTGGGAATTTACCCAAAGGACACAAAAACACTAATCCGAAAGGATACATGCACCCGTATGTTCATTGTGGCACTATTCACAATAGCAAAGGTATGGAAGCAACGCAGATGTCCAAAAATAGATGATTGGATCCAGAAGATGTGGTACATATACACAATGGAATACTATTCAGCATGGAAAGAAGATAAACACATGCAATTTGCAGCGACATGGATGGAATTAGAGGGGGTCATACTCAGTGAAATAAGCCAGAAAGAAAAAGAAAAATAACGAATGGTTTCACTTATAACAGGACTATAGGGAGGCCGGGTGGGAGAGAGACAATCAGTGGGGGGACGGGGGAAGGGAGGGAAGGAAAAGGGCACAAAATGGAATAGAAAAGAACACAAGGGACCATGAAGATGGATCACGGGTGAATTGGTGGTGGGCTACCCAAGGGGAATACAAAATGTAAAAGACATAAATAACAATAAAAATATATATTTATAAAAAAAATTATTATTCTTGCAATTTGTATAGTGGTAATATACATGGAAGGGAATTAAAAAGTAAAACCTCAGAAAAAACATTTGGGAACAGAGAAACAGTACCTCCAGCCTCCAGAAGCAGTTATTCCAACTTAGCACTTAATTTTGCTCAGTCTTCTGACATCTAAGGAGAGAGTTGGATCATAGGTTCCCATCATCTTAGCTGAAGAAGGCATGGAAACTCCTTGTGACAAACAAACTTACTTCTGGAAATAAAAGAGAGGAATGTATTGTGTTCTTTCTTTAAACAATGTAACAAGAAGAGTGTTGAGTTATTGTTTAGACAGTAATAAGAACTAACATTTAGTGCTGCTGTATCAGATATCACTTCAGTGCTTAAACGATTTATTAGTTCATTTAATCCCCAGACATTTACTATCATCCAACTTTCAAAACATTAAAACTGTTGGGTTTCATTTCTTGGTAGAAATTAGTTAGGGGCATGTTTTGGCTTTTGTGGTTCCCAGGTACTTTTGCCTTCATGGACTTCTTCCATAAAAAAAAAGAAAATTTTGAGTATGTTGTTATGAAGAGGACTACAATCCAGGCTGGATTCATTATTCATTATTCTTCTGGTTTTATAATAAAATAAAAACATTTTCATTAGCACTTCATGGGACTGTTGCTGTCATGCCCAGTGGAAGATATTGGCTTTGGATTTGCTGTGCTGAGTACTGGCTATGCATTAAGACTGTGTAGGAGAATGAGTTTGTGGAGTGCAGAGACGGGAGATGTTGAGGACAGGGTTTGTTTAGAAAGTGATACAAATGAAGCTCCTAAATCTGCATAGACTTTAGCCAGGTGAGGGAATTTGAACACACCCACCAGAGTGTGCCTGCTTGGGAAAATCATCTGACTTGGAGGCACTGGTAGACTCAGAAGAGAAGACCTGTGGAATAGAAGGCAGAGACTAGAGGTTAAGACGATTTTGCACGGCCTCCCTGGTAGTGCAAGGGGTTAAGTCTCAGCACTATGAAGCTATCCGAAGTCACTGAAGCATGAGTTTGATCCCTGGCCAGGGAGCTTCTCACTTGGTGCAGCAGACCTCTGCTGTCTCGCCCTCTGCTCCCCTCAGCAGTGTATTTCAGTAGATCCACCAGTTCTGCTCCCCACTCTGTCTTTGGTGAATCCTCTCACCACCCCACACCTTTGGCCTACACCTCAGTTCTTATATGCATAAATAAATCTTTAAAAAAAAGATTTTGCAAATGAGAAGATACTGCAGTACTGCAGTACTTGATGTTATGAAATAATAAAGATTTTATAAAGACAGAGGGAGCCTAAATAAAAATAGGATAGTAAACATATGGAAAAGGACCAAGGAAAACTTTGTAAAGTTACTAGTGGCAGGACACAACAAAATGTAAGCCAGTAACCCTCCCTTCAAGTTATGAGTTGTCTTGAATATGCTAAAACTAACACAAAAATCATTCAAAAACTTTGGTTTTGAATTTTTTGTAATAAATTACTTACACCACACCCCTCAATTGACCTCCACCCCACAGCATTTCATTGGAGAAAACACACATGTACTCACATAACAACTGCTGTTCTAATCAGTTCTGCCAGATGAATCTTCATTAAACGCATCTTTGAGCCGATGACTTCTCAGCTCCAAAGCCTTCAGTGACCTTCTCACTGCAGCACAAACTCTTAGAGGATCCCTGCCAATGCTCCCTGCTCTTTTCAGCTGAAAACTCTATCCTTTTTATCTTCTTCATTAGTGGACATTTTTCCTTGTAGCACCCCATTACTGTTCAAATTTTTGGATATCATTGCTTGATATCTGCCATTTGTTTCCTTTTACTCTGAGTATCTACATATATATCTTTTTATGTGAAGTTTTAATCTTTATTACCATGTGTTATATTTAAGAAGAAAATAAGCATACTTATTAGATGTTTAGGTAGGTGGGAAGGTAGATGGATAGATAAATGGATACAGCCTCTTTGTCTCGTTTATTATGGTATCTTCATCAGAAGCTGTGCACACTTACTGTATCTATGCTGGACATTGAAGTCTGTTCTATCAATCAAAAGGAAATATGCGCTAATATTGTTATATTCTTATTTTTGCTTCTTCAAAAATGCACAAACAAATATGTAACATTAGACAACAACTTGCTATCCCACCAAACTGTTCTGATAATGTCCTTTCTTAATTAAGTTGTTTCCACTAAATCTTTTGAAATGGGGATACTTGGCAATAATCCTTCCTCTCTTTATCTTCCAGAGTGAAGTCCCAAATTCCCTCTAATAGCACTTGGAAAGACTCTGATACATAAGTTCTCTTGTAATTAAACAAATAGTTCATAACATCAACCTTGAGAGATTACAGATTTGCTTTATTTCCTGTTGAGACTATTGACCTTGTATTTTAGTTTTAAAATTCATTTCTTAATCGTGTCATACTTTGAAAATATTCCTCACCCCAGTCTCCTATAAGTTATGATGGAATGTTATCTTCAGCAGTTCACCCTCATTGTCTTTGAGATAGCCTTAGGGAAATGATAGAAGCTAATATTTCTCGAGTACTTGCTAATACTCAGGTTTTTACATGTATTATCTCATTTAATCCTTAAAAATAAGTTTGTGAACCAGATAGTTTCACTTATTTGTGAAAGATAGTAAAACAAAACAAAGGGACAGATAATATCAAACCAAGAACAAGCCCTAGAAATCTGACTAAAATTAAGGCTACAGGATTTTGGGGGGGGGGGGAGTCACACTTGAGAGGGAACAGTGTAATGGACTGTATGGGAGGACTGAGGGTATCTTGGCGCTGGGTGTGTTATGGTGACAAGCATCTGAGAAGGGATAGGCTTGTGCCTCTGACTCACATCCAGTGTTATAAATCAGTGGTACTGCAATTAAAGAAAAAAAATAAAATTACCAACAACCAAATAAAATGCTCAAACTTGGAATAATTAGGTAAATAACTAAGCATGAATAAAACCCAAAATTCAACTTAAAAAAAAATCTTTATGAGATTATGAATCTTATTTTACAGTCAAGGCAGCTGAGTCTGGAATTAGGTTTTTTCTCCCAAGATTTTATGGCAAATTGTAGATGGGAGAGGACTCTGTGAATTGGAGGCCTGTGTTCTTGCTGCCATATCACATGTAGAAATGAATCAGTGCAATTCAGTGAACCTCAGTCTGCCTTGCAAACTGGAAGCAACCTGTTCTCCCTCCCTTGTGACCTATTCCTTAAAGTGTAAGATCAACTCTTTGTTAAAACTGTTACAAAGAAAATTGCTCAGTCAGAATCTGTTTTTTCTGCTACCATAGTGACTTAACTCTCTAGAAATGCTGATTTAAAAAACTCAGTGCTCTGTTTAAATATTAACTCCTTCGTTGATATAGCTATAATATTTCCAAGATTTTCATTCATTTCACTTGAGTATGTGACAGCCTCTAATTTCTTGAATAGCTCATAGGAACAGGTATAAAGCTAAATCTAACATAGAGCCTTTCTCTCCCATATACAGGAAACTAAGGTCAAACCTTTTCTTATGATTGTCTCTCTTCTTCGTGAAGACCATGAAAGTAATAAATGCTTCCTAATCATTCACCCAAGACCACCCTTTCTGTTGTACTCTGAAAGTTGAGAGTGATTGAAGGACACTATAGTTTTTAGGTCAACCAATTAGTTTTCATATCCATTTATATAAATATCATGAGCAACTATGCCCAAGAACTAATCTAATATTCACTTTCATGGTTCGTGAGAAAATTGGCTATCTTCAAAGCTCTCAGAGTCCACTGGGGTCAGGGCAGGTATATATGCAACATATGATCCTTTTTTTGTCTCTAGCGAGTTCAGATCTCCCACTTTGAACTTCAGGTGAGTCTGGCAAGTTATGGCAGTTGCCCTCAGGCTAACATCTCTCTACTTCTATTCTGACTGTAGAATGACTCAACATACCTTAACAAAGAAGCACTTACATCTTAAGAAAAAAGATATAAACTGCAAATGGAGGGAGTTAGCTAAGATGTATGAGTACTCTGAAACATTGAGGTTACTAAACTAAAATTTTTATGACATTAGAAATGAATCCTTTCTTCAGAGATTTTCAGAAGGGGAGATCACTATAGTAGTGAAATGCTAATGATCATGAACAATATAGCATTAACTTTCATTGTTTTTTCTTTAAATTGCAAACTCATTTAAATAAGGGACTGATCTTGCTTTTTGGCCCTTTGTGGCCTATGACTGTTTAATATGAATACTCCACAGAGGTGTGTATCTAAGTAACACAATCTTGTATTCTCTCCATATCGAGGATAAGGATACCCAATGGATTCCCTAAAGTTAATATTTGTATCTTTATTCATGGTGAGGTTGAATGTTTTTTAGGACAGTACAGGGAAGACAAAATGGTTACTATGTATTATACATCTTTTGAGATACTTTCTAAATGTACCAGTCCTCATAATATTTCACTAAATATAGTTATGCTAATGATGTTCATTAAGAGAGGAGAGGAGAAACAGATGCAATTGCAATGAAATGCCCTGTTTCTAATCATAATTCTTCATGTAAATGTTATTTTGAAAAAATAAACTGTTAGAAGAGGAATAAATATGACTATTTAATATGTGACTTTATTCCAGTTGGAAATCAAGTAAATACAACTCTGGCCAAGTGGGTTTAAATTTTCCCGCAATATTGGTATCTGCATCTGTATAGTTAGACTCATTTTTGTTTTTGCTTAAATCTATAATTTTTTTTTGACCCTCCCCTAATCCAGGCAGAGAAATAATCTAATAAGCTATTAAGCAAGACTGAAAAACTTTGATTTAAATACTTTAAGGATAATAGTTAATAAGAATTTCTACCTTTCTCTCCTTTGGGTTTGAGTTCAATACTACTGCCTTTACACAGTTCTCATTGAAATGTGCGCCGTACCTTTTCTTCTTCTCCCTTTGGATATTTGTGGCATAAACATTCAAAAGGTACGTTCTGGTAAAGAGTTACTTCCAGACTGTCTCTGGCTCTGCATCACTTCCCCTGACATCTAGAATGAGCTGGAAGGCTATCTGTCCTTCTGATGACTCTGCACGCAGAGCTTTTTATTCATTGATTTTTTTAGACTTTATGTAAATTTTTATTCCACCTATTGCCCTCCCACTTAATTTCTTTACAATCCCCCACTCTGAAATTATGTTATAACCTTATTTTTGTGCAACTGTTGGCATAAAGTCAGCATTAGAAAAAGTATAAACTCAGTTAACCTTCGGTGCACGTCTCGGTGTAAACCAGTTTGATCTCTCCATGATGGTATTGTAGTGGTCTTGCAATCCCCACAGCTCCATAACCATGTCCAGGTGACTAAGCATCTTATTACCTTTCCAAGGCTCTAGTTCTATCTAAATTTCTAGTTTATTTTTTATTTGCAATTTTTATGCAGTCTTTCGTCAGTTCAGTTTTCCTCCAGGAGCACCTTGAAATGCCTCCTTCTTTTTAAATTTCTGCTTCTCAAATATTTTATTCACCTTCCAGCATTTCAGTCCCAAAGTCCATTTTGTAAAATATTGGTATGTAGTCATTAAACTATGCTTATTTTTTTATACCCCTTTTCCTTGAAATATCCATTTATTCTTATTATTGCCTAGGCAGAAGTATTAAATGAGATCCACAGCTGTATAATGCATATTTGGCTGTATGGCTTACTCTTTCCTCCTTCAATTCAATTTGTGCTAATGGAAGTACTTGTCTTGCTCAGGCAAGCCATAGGAAAGCCAAAAGTGATTCATTTTCACTGACTCCCTATTTGTGTCTTCGGAGTGGTGTGTGTTGTTCCATTGGGTTCTATATGCAAGAGATACATAACCTTTGCTTTTCAAAATTCAAATTCAGATGAGGATTTATACAAAATTTACACATAAAGAAAGCCATGAGAAGGAGTACATAGTTGTAGTGTATGTTTTTAAAAAGAGACAAGTTGTTGATAGAGTAGCTCTGGTTGGTTCTAGAGTTCTTTTTTTATGTAGATTTGGAGCTGGCAGAGAAGCAGTCACAAAGCATCTATCTGTCCTCCAGGAGGATGAAGTGCTGTAAGTACCCTGAGGAAATATAACATGTAGATGAAGGTAACACTCAGAAGGGGAAGTTTTTCTTTGTGATTTTTGTTACTAGGAATTTTCCCAGATGTTATTAGCACGTGCTGCTTGGCTAAATTAGATGTATAGCTTTCCTGGTATAGGAGATAGATGTCTGTTGCTTTCTAAACTGCCAGAGAATAAGGAAACACCTGTGATTTGGAAGATTTGGAGTTAGGCGAGGGAAAGAGGTGATGTATGTTGATTGTCTACAAAAAGAATCTTATATAGTGGTTCTTACTTATTTTTATGCAGAGTATTTCATGTATTTTCTCTTTTTATTCTAGGTGAAGGAAGAGAATAAGGAAATGATTAGAGCATTTTTGGGGGAGTGTCCTTAGGGAGAGAATTGTTTTCAGATCTCAGTTGTCTCATTTGTAATTTCTAAAGATCTGCAAATGTAGCTGTAAATATTATTCTAACTGCAAGTTAGAAAATTGCTGTTCATACCAGAAGAGTTCTAATTTTTTATGCTGCATATTTCCTCTGTAAGGAGGTTTTTCTCTTAGATTCTAATTTTTACTGTGAGCTACAGTATCATTTGGTCAATGTGAATGTTTTCTTTTACCAAATTCTAGCATACTATAATTCTTGGAATATAGAACTTTTCCTGCTGTGTATTCAACTTTCATCAGTTTGTATAAGAGGGAACTTGTCTTCAGGAATAGATAGTAGAAATAAAAGAGCAATAAATATTTTTGCACTAATAAAAGGTGTTGGAAAAATAAGATTGAGATAGAGTAAACCTAAATTTGAGAATTAAGTTCCAGTGATTGATATAGAAAAGTAACTAAAGAAGTAGACAACATACCTTTGTGGTATACTAGGTTCATGTGGCAGTAGAACTTAATGATAACAAATACCTTATTTTTGTTTTTGTTTTTTTCTTTATAGCAACATAAAGTAGGTATTCAATAGGTAGTTATTGAGTAAAATCATGAGTGAATAAACCAGGGAGCATCAGAAAGTATTTGTTGCATGGGAAGCTATCTTGAAAGTGATTAAGCATCTCATATTTTTTTGTTAAGAGGTAAAATAAATTTATAAGCATTTTAATTGAAATTTCAACACTATCTAAACACTCTAGATGAAATAGGGAAAATTTGTAGTAAGTCCTCATTATAATCAACCTCAAATGTGTAAAATATCATTTGATATCTTTTTAAAATTATGTTTCTTACTTGTTAATGTGAACATAAAATAACTTAAAAGTTTTTTATGTCATTTCCAGATCTTTTTCCATGGCCTTGAATTTAATATAAAAATTTGTCTTTTCTGGTTTTATTTGTTTGTTTTGGGAGCTTGTCATCAGTGATTAGAGTTGATGATAAAGGTATATTAACTTGTGTAAAATTATTTCTACCTTTCTGTTTTTATAATTATGTCTATTTTTATGAATTATGAATTGTCATGTTAATATATGAACTGCTTGAGGACTAAGATAATTTTGTTCAGTGCTTAAGTGCCTCTTATCACATAACACACAACAAATGTTGGGCTAATAAAAAGATGTGTTGACGAATGACTATTCAACTTTTCAAAGGTGAAAATGGACCTCAGGGCCAAGTGTTCCAATGAACAATGTGCTGGCAAATAGCAGCCCTTCTGAGTTATGAGTCCATGGTCCCTGGGACTTAGAGGTCACGAGAAGATAAAACCAAGTGTTTCATATCAACAGTGTATCGTAGAACCAACTACAGCACCCGACTTCCATAAAACTTGCTTGACTTACAATGATATTCAGTTATTAAGTGAAGATAACTCTTCTGTTTTTAACTGTTCTGTTTCTACAAACTAACTTCAACCCCTCTGGGTTCTATGTTATGATGGATGATTGTGTTCCATTCTGTGGAAGTTACTATTTGGTAAAACTTCCCAGAACACTGTAAGATTTTAGCAATAGCTTCCAGTTAGCTCTTCATCTGTTCTCAAGTGACCTGGCAATCTTACCCTTCTCTGTGAAGTGGGCTTTGTATGGTCTCCCATTGCCTCAGCCAATTAAGACCTTAAAATTAGGCTTTGAGGAACCCTGCTCATGCTTCCAGGAACATAATAGCACCACTTTTCATTGAAGGAGATGAGAAGTGTTTAAGTTTGGCCAGTGAACAAAGCAAGGATAAAAACAAGTGCTAAAATCACAATTAGCCCTGAATATTTTAATGCAAAAAGGGTATCAGTTTTTGGACAGTATTCCACTATTATGCTTGATTTCCCTCCATAATTTATGGTTCAGAGTTTTTCACTTCTTATAGTGATAAATAAGTTATATGTTAAGGAATTTTGAAAAAG
Source organism: Scalopus aquaticus (assembly GCA_004024925.1). Lineage (NCBI taxonomy): Eukaryota > Metazoa > Chordata > Mammalia > Eulipotyphla > Talpidae > Scalopus > Scalopus aquaticus. Next base: position 4,835 of record PVIJ01023621.1, on the reverse strand, counting down.
GTACTACACCCTTATTTTTGAGACAAATAGTTTTGCTACCCTAGTTTTAAGTTTATTTGAATCATTTCTATTGCCTCGATTCCGAATAAGATTCTAGATTATAAATCTTCAGAGTATCTTCCTCTGATTTAGGTGCTAAAGATGAGCAGTCTTGACCTGGTGCTATGACACTTTTATGGATTTCATATATCCTTATAAATTATCATTATCATCAAAGAGTGAATGTCTTAATTTCTGTTTGTGATAGTTTGATTTGTTTCTCCTTTAAAGATTCTGGCATTTTGTATTGAATAGTCACTGTCCTTTGCTCACCACATCATCCTAATGACTAACAAGAATGAAGCGTGACCTCTGTGTTGGCAAATGGCTAGTCAATTGGGAATCAGTTAAGAATGTCAAGATTGGTGTTCGTTTTTCAGTGACAAAAGTATTTGTGAATGGGAAAAATTTTTAAAGCAGCACTTTTGCTTAAAATGAACATTTTGTTTTATAACTATTAAATGCTTCAAGTAACTTACTTTTTTCTTAGATTGAAAATGGAAAACTATTATTATTATTATTATTTTTTTAATATTTATTTTTTATTTATGCATACAAGCTGGGGTGCAGGCCAGAGGCGTGGGATGGCAAGAGGGTTCACCAGAGACAGAGTGGGGAGCAGAACAGGCAGATCAGAAATGCACTGCTGAGGGGAGCAGCGGGCGAGGCAGGAGAGGTCTGCCGTGCCATGTGGGATTCTCCCCGGCCGGGCGTCGAACTCACGTCGCTGCTGCCGACAGCTCCACAGCGCAGCGCTTAACCGCTGCGCCACCGGGGAGGCCCCAAAAATGGAAAATGTTGTGTGTATTATTGACACACACAACATCTATTTAACTATATGATATATTTGTGTGTTAGTCTTATGCTGATTTTACTCTTAGAATTTAGTTTCTGAATATTTAACTCTGGAATCAGCCCAGCGTTCAGGAACCAGCATCAGGAAATAATGATTATATCTGTGTTCTGTTATACAGCAGTGATTCTGCCCACAGTGTGACAAAATGGATGTTTCTCAGTAAAGGTATTTTGAATATTTTGAAATATACTGTTCTTAATGGTACAGTATACTCCCTCACTTTGAAGGGAATTTGATTATCCTGCTATCCCAACACTGGGAACCATTAATCCTATCCATACTCTGAAACAGTACTCCTTCGCCAACCCTTCATTCTTTTAGAGAATTATTAGATGCTTTTTTTTCACAGCACCAAAGCATTTTATTGTATTAACTTTTTTATATCCTTTATGTTTTTTAAACCATGTGAGAACATAGATCTTGTCTTAAATATATTGACATTCCATCACCTATCCTGGTGTGTTATACAAGTGCATTCAATTGATTGCATGTTTATTCATCAGGTGAAACACAATACTAACTTTAACATTTACATAATTATTTCAATTTAGCATTTCCCTCAGTTATTGAGCAATATGGTAAAATCCTCTTACCATAGACATCCTATCATGAACTTTATCTACCAATTTATTTATTCCTATGTTTATTTATATCCTGACTTGTTCTCTTAACAGATTTACAGAGTTGATTTAATTAAAACTGTACAACAGCAGAAAGTGGAGCTGTCCAAAAGAAATGAGACACAGATGTGAGCTATGCATGTAATTCTCAATTATCCTGTAGTCACATTAGGAATGGTTAAAAACACTGTCAGTTAATTTACTAATATATTTTGTATAGCCTATTATATCCTAAATACTATCTTTCCAGCATATAATCAGTACTTATTTTGAAGCTAGTAAGATATTTTGCATTTCTCTTCTGTATCATACTTCTGAAATCTAGAATGCATTTCACATGTACATCACATCTCAGTTATGTCTGTCTGCATTTCATAAGCTCTGTCATCATATGTGGCTCATGCTAGTGGATTGGACGGCACAGCCAAGAAGACCTTCTGTGTTGACCTTTGTTTCATTTCATCATATCTGTGATGAGAGATTCATCTGTAGTAGGATTGATAGGATTGTTGAGAACTCTTTAGAAGATCTAAGATGATGAATGTAAATGGAAACTCTTTTCCTTTAGTATTGTTTTTACTTGTAAAAATATTTTATATATCAGAAAAATGATTAAAAAATAATAAAGCAATAAAAGAGACATCTACAATACCATGATAGAGGAAGGGAAGTTAAAGGTGTGGAGAAATTTTTTGTAGAAGTTAGTCTTTGTATTTTCCAATTTTCTATGTCTGTTTAAAAACACATGATAGAGAATAACACAATTATTTGTGTTACTGGACAGTAAGGTTAACTTTGCAAATAAGAAAGCAGGACATTTTAAGGGCATTTATTTACCTTCTTTACCTAGACTTTTCTGTGTTTTCTGTAGTTTGCAATAATAAATGTGGATGGTTATTAAATATAGAGTTCTTTCTTTGGCGTACACAGGCTATATTTATTGTCTTTGGTTTCGTGTAGAGCTAGTAAATGTTTTTCTGAGGTCAAGGTTATTTTCCATTCAGACTATGGAGTCTAAGTTGCTTAGGCAGTTTCAACTGCCTTGGCCAAATTGTTTGGTGCTAGCTTTTTATTTTTCAAAACTTCCCACCTTCTAACGAATTTGGGATTTTATTAGCTATATGGAAAGTAAATGAAAAGGAACCTTATGTTTTCTTAGTACCTGCTACACGCCAAGCCCTGTGTTAGACATGTTACATAATTTCTTGATACTCTTTAATTCTAGAGAAATTTCTGTTTCTGACTTATTAATGAGGAACTTGAAACTCATGGAGATGACATGGGCAGTAATACAGAAGAGACTAGTCCTTTGTGACGTGAGGCTTTACTGGAAGTGCCGGATATGTCTGTTCGCTTATTCACATTAAACTGTAGCCTGCCCATATCATTCACCCTGTAGCCTGGAGTAATTATTTTGTAACATAAATGATATCATCTTACTACTCTATCGCAATAGGATAAGGGCCTATGCGTTTAGGGGGAAAATACATGTTCTTTATCTTTATCATGATTTGCAGTATCCCTCCCAGTTTGGTTCTACCTACTCTCCAACTTCTTCCACTTCCTCTCTCGACTTGGCATTAATGTCTAGACATGTACTATACACTGGCTTTATTTTTGTCCCTATTACCTGCACCATAATTTTCATACCTGTTTTGTCTACACTCACCCCCTCTTCTCTCTCTTCCTCCACTTCCCTAGGCACAAAACTTTTGCCTTCTCTTGCTCTAAGTCTCTGCTTAAATGTTACTTCTTCAAAGAGAGCTTGCTCTATCACTGAATCTAAGAAGGCCCCTCCCTTATTTATAGCATTGAAACCTGTTATGTATTTCAGAGCACATAAAGCTATTATTTTACCTGCGTGTGTGCTCATGTATTTATTTCTGTACTGTCTGCTCGCTCACTAGGTGTAAACTCAATGAGATATATGATCATATCTTTTGCCCTTGCGGTGGTGGGTATACAAGTAATATTTATTGGGAATAAACATAGCCTTTTGTTTCTGGATTGCCATAATCTCATCCCAAATTGTTCTTGCTAACTTCATTTTCTCAAATTGTAAGAAATACTAATTGGGTTGATTTTCCAACCCCATGTCTTTATCCTAATGGGCTCTATTTATGGACCTACTTAGACAGCTATTAGCCAGTCCTGACCTGCCTTGGTAGCTCACTTTCCTCACCACTGGGATTATTTTGAGAAATACTATCCAGTGTAGGCCATTCTAACTTTTTCTTGACTGAAAACTTCCAGCTGAAAGTAGAAGAGAGAACCTCTTTTTATGCTTTGGTCTTGTTATTGAAAGACTTTAAACCTTACTTGTCAGTGATCATAGCTCAAGAAAACTGTGAGAGCAAAGAAATAAGCCCACATTTAGAACTAACAAAACTAAACTAAAGATGTGGGCCTTGTAATAGGCTTGGTGGTGTCAAGCCCTTGTACCCATTTACTCTCATTTATGCCTGTAGCCTTGTAAGATGCTGCTTTTCATCCCTTCCTTTTGACTTTATCAATATTTACACTATTATTAGGAGAAATTTACACTCGCTACTCACTTCCTTTCAAGCAAATTAATAGATTAATATTCCCAAGTACTTATCTAACTTTATAAAACAAGGGACTATAAGGATCCACTTTAAATTAAAAAAAAAAAAAAACAACTTCTGAGTGCCACTACAGGATTGCTTTGAATGAATTTTATTTAGTTTGGAAATATTGGTTCTACCTCCTCTGCTACTGTCTACTTTCTGTCTATAACTTCAATTTCTGAAAACCTAGAGTGGTAAAATACCTTTGTCTGATGTACATAGACATACATGTATGTATCTATATGATACAGAAAGGTTATATACTTTAAAATGATATTTTATTGCTAAAATTGTCGTTTTGTTGCCAGATATATTTTGGGTCTATTGAAACTAGTTTCTTATTTTTTTTGAGTCAGCATTTTTCATTAGAATTTAGAAATCGTGAAATTTGTTTTGTTTAAAAAGATGGACATTGTGTAAATACCTACTAATGAGAAATCATTCTATACTAGAATTAATGAATTGGCATTGATAATGTGTATAGCCTTTCATTCCTACTAGTAAAGTCATTGCTTCTGACTTATGTAAGGCGTATTGCTATCTCACTCCAGTTTGCTAAACATGTTCAACTATGGGAAAATACCAGGCTCACCACTTTGGCTTCATTAAGTTGTGCAAAACTGAGGATTAAGTGATGAGTCTGAGCAGATGCATATGAAATGGCATAGTGACAGCAGTGAGCTACTTGACTCAGTATTCGATTTCTGACAGTGGCACCTATTTTTTTTTTTT
>PVIJ01023620.1:0-13900 GCA_004024925.1 Scalopus aquaticus | reverse complement strand
AAAAAAAATAAAAAAATAAAAGTGTTTTGCTCTTAATCTTAGAACTATAATACAGGAAAATCTTGATAAGTTTCCTGCCTGTATCTAGCTTCCTTTCTTAGTTTTGCCTCTCTGTACCTGTGCTCATGTAAGTTTCTTGGATTTTGTTTGGTCTTTACAATACTTATTTTAATTAATGGAAATTATATGGTAGAAGGCAGGAGAATATGTTTCTAATTCAGTAGCTTTGTTCTAAGAAGCTGGATTGTGACCTCATTGTCAAATAAGAATTGCTAATGTGATTTTGCCAAGCAGTAATCAGTTTTTGCAGAAATTCAGTAGAATAAAAGATTATCACGTTATTACTTACAGAATTATGTATATGTCATATAAAGTTTATCTAGACGAACATCACATTAGAAAAAATAAAGCCCATTTGTCTATGTTGAGATGTGAGTTGGAAGCAAAGCTGAAAGTGGAGTCTACATCTCCTGACTCCTCATCTAGTGCTCTTTTTCTTTGCCTTTAAGAATTTTAAGAGTGGCTACAGGGAGCTATTTCACATCATATCTTCACTGTTTTGTAAAACTAACACTTAACCTTTATGCCCTGAATCTATAAATTTGGGGGTATTTAACTAATTGAGCTAAATGTGTAATAATGGACTATTCAGACAATCAGTGATAAAAGAAATGGAAACTTCCAACAGTGTAATTATGTTATTTTAAAAACTAAACTGATTATTGTATCTTAATGTATTAGATAAGCCGAGTACTGCAAGTGTATGATTGCTTCCCTCATTTCATCCACTAAGAGTTATACCTGCTGTGTGTTTTTTGAGAAGGTGTTCTTTTTTGAGAATCAGAAATGAATGCTTAATCTTTATTTCCTTCTACCATGTGAGCAGAACTGTGTCTTATTTATATTTGTATCTTTAGAGCCTAGCAATGTGTTTGCCACATAGGAGTTAAGTCCTTTGTGATTTTGCTTTAAAGAGTTAAAACTTTCTCCATTACAGTATTTCTCTTAGGAAAAAAATAAATATATTTTACTAACCAATTCTTTATTAAACATTGAGTATCACTGACATTGTGTGTGCATGTGTGTGTGTGTAGGGGAATGAATTTTTCTTTTTATTTCCGTGATTGTGTTTGCTTTTCATTATTTTTAGTCCTCCAAAATACTTAATGACTAACTAACAATGTGACCACCTTATTGCTACCACATTCAATAGACTTAGTCAAGTTGAGGTGTCTTTTACTGACCCTTTTATCTTTTATCTTTATTAAAAAACTGATTCTGGAGGCATTTCTCTATTTTCTCTTATCTCTCCAACTCTAACTCTTTTATCAATTGTAGTTTTTTTTTTCCAGAGGAGAAACAGACATCCTTAGCAACATAGTCACTGAACACTGTGGTGATAAAAGCAATGCAACTTCCCATTTTTAGTGGGCTGCCCTGAGTAAAAGAGTGGTGATGTGTCCTTCCCGAAATTTACATGAAATTACAATGAAACACTACTTCAATAAAAAAAAAATTTAAAGATAGCTTCATCTTTGACCATTTCAGTTGTCTGTACCAATAAACTTCATTTATTTTACTTTAAAAATATTAAATTGTAATGTGGAGGAAGAACCAACATTGAGATGCTGAATATGTATGTATTCACCTCACTGCACATAAAGGACAAATGCGGTAAACTTGTCCTTAAAATTCCTATCTTTACTCTCAAAATAAAGGAATAAGATAGGAAATTTTGTGAATGAATATGAAATATACCATACAGAAACAAAACAATATAACATTTTTCTGCTAGATATTTCATTCTTTTAATTTAGATCATAATTACATTGGCCACAGCAATTATAATCTTATAGTGAAATTAATATTAATTTCACTAATTAATTAATATTAATTAATTAGACTGCATTGTTTCAAACCTGCTAATAATGTTTTTAAAGTTATGTTTGAATAGTTAATTATTTCTAATCTTGATTATGAAGCACAGTTAATATATTAATAAAATTCATTTTGTGTCATGATTTTAAAGGAGAGTTAAGAAAGCCCCCTCATTGACAGAGTATAGTCAGTGATCATTCCAATTGAACTCCCCTCAGACGTTTCAAGTTTAATAAAAATTGCTATCAAACTGTACTTGAAGACATAGAAAGTGAAAGTAAACTGAACTTTAAGTCAGATCATTAGAAACCAATCTTCTTGCCTCCAGTCTTGTTCCCTCAGATTCATCCTAAATTTTGTGATTTATCTTTCTAAACAGCAAAATAATCATATTATCCTGACTCTAAACCTTCAGTAGCTCATTATTTTACAAAACTAAAGGCAGTAGATTGCAACAGGGATCTCTAAGCTTTTTTACAAATAACTGTCCCTAAATAGTAAAAAAACCAAAAAAAACAAAAAAAAAACAATTAAAGAAAAAGAAAAATAAAGAAAGGTTTCACTTACACTGGTCAACAGTGAGATCATTACTGACTTAAAAAGGTCCTAATCTGTAGTATCTTGGTGTGCTGAACATGAATATAACCCTGAAAAATTTTTATTAGCTCTCCTTTGGAAGATATTTAATGTAATTCATTTTATATGTTTCACCATATAAATTTATCCAGTAGGACAGCAACAACACCCTAAATCAGCCTAGAGTGATGCAATATTGCATCGCATTGCATAATACCATCATGCACACATTATCCAGAGTCGACTGCAGCATTTTCTGATACAATGAAATACTACTGCCAGGCGGCTGCTGAGGTAAGCTGACATCAGCAGTGCACTATATAAAGCTCTGTTGGAAAGGCTGAGCAGTAAAAATATTTCAGACTTTGTGCAAGACAGTTTAAGTTACCGTTCCATAGAACTGTTAATATTTTATCCATTTAGGCACAATACAGAACAGTCATGCCTCGAAAGTGCGTTAATAGCGTGGACAATTTATGCTCTATTTGTGGGGAAGTGACATTTGCCCACCAGAAGAAAAATATCACTTCTCACGTGAAGAAGGCTTAGCATCTTTACTTCAGATGCAAGGTTGGTGACTAAGACAAGCCTTGGGCCTCACATATATGCTGTGCTTCATGTACAACACAGCTTTCACAGTGGTTAAATGGCAAAAGACCATCCATGCCGTTTGCAGTCCCCATGGTGTGGAGAGAGCCAAGCAACCACATAAAAGACTGTTACTTCTGCTTGGTTCCTCCTCTTTCCGGCAGAATAACAAAGCACAAGAAATCGAAAATAGTCTACCTGAACATTCCGTCTGCATTGAAACCAGTTCCATATGGTGAGGGACTTCCTATTCCAGAACCTCCAGCAGAATATTCTCTTGATTCATCTGATGAGGACAAGAGTGAGCCAACCTGTTCTTCTCCTGTTCCATCAACAAGCAGTGATCCAAATTTTCACGTCATCAACCCCACACAGACTAACACAGGAAGAACTAAATGACCTGGTTTGTGATTTGGACTTATCAGAACAAGGCAGAATTGCTAGGATCAAGACTGCAACAATGGAATCTTCTAGAAGAAGATGCCATAATTACTTTATATCGAAAGCACCACCAGCAGTTGGAGCCTCTCTTCAGAAAGGAAAGTACTCTGGTATTCTGTTTCGATATTGAGGGCCTCATGAATGCCTTAGAAATCACTCATGACCCACAAGAATGGAGACTGTTTCTGGACTCTTCAAAACTGAGCCTTAAGGCTGTGTTTTTGCACAGTGGAAACCATCTTCCATCTGTTCTATTCCTGAACAGAGACAAGCTGTACAAGAGACAAGCGAAGAAATCTAAGTAGTCAATGACTTGATTTTTTACAGATATTAACCATAGGCCTATTACTATTGGCATGCATTTCATGATGTAAACATCAATTTATTGCAGATTACAAAAAAACTAAAGCCTAAATTAGAATTTGACTGTCATATTCGTGTTGAGCACATACAAATTAATAGGAAATGACTAATTTTATTTCAGTAACATGACTTTTGTAAAAATTTGTTGTCTGATGTTATAGCAGGAATATAGGGGAGTCAAGAGATCAGGAGAAGAAAATAACACACAAAACAAAAACAAAAACAAAAACTAGCAGACAACCATAAATAAGAGACACTCTACAGGGGAGGGGGAGGAAAAGAGCACAAGAGATTATGGAGATGGTGCATGGGTGTATTGGTGGTGAGAAACCTACGGTGAATACACAGTAATGTAAAGGATATAAATTAAAAATAAATTTTTAAAAATTAAGGTAAAAAATTAAGCATGTAAGTAAATATTTCCTCCATAAAGAATCATGTAAATATATTACTAAAATTATCTAATGTCTTAAACTATAATTATCTCTTATCAGAGACATTACTGATTGTGGTTTAAATACATGTTTCAAATTACCTTCTTGATTGCTTTGTAACTGGTGGCTAAAGCTAAGGACTGTTATAGGTGATGCTCCCTAGAAAGGGGTTACTGGTGAGGATAAATAGCCTTTGGGAAAATGTTAAAAAGTATAGCATTTTGGGGTGGAGACTCTAATAAGAAATATAAGGGACTGCAGGCTTCAGAGTTCTGGATTTAGCATTTGAGGATTTAGTGTATGAAGATTGAGTGTTTGAGCTTTCAGCATTTGAGATTTAATGTTTTTGGATCTTCAGTGACTTTGGGGTCAGTGATTTTGGCTCCCACTGTGCTGATCTTTGAGAGGAAAAATTTGAAGGCTTTACAAGTAGCCTAGTGACAAAAACTGTTCCTGTTTTTGCTTCTGTTACAGCTGAGGAGAAAAGGCAAAGACCTGTAGGTGGGCAGCTTGCTAAAATGTAAGAAGCACCTTGCTAAAATGCATGAGTATGGCCTTTGTCATACCATTTAGCCACAGCATCTGCTGTTTGGAGTGTCACTTCTCTGGTTCTGCACTGGGGGGAAGCTCTGGGAGCATCTCCTGTTGTCTTTGTGAGTTGGAACCTGGCCTATAGTCTAGCTGCCACGTGTCCGCAGTGGCAGGAAAATGCCATCTTAGGCTAGTGGCCTAATGCTTGGGAGAGGAGTTCTGTGAACTCAGTGGTGGGAAGATGCCATCTTAACTGCTTTTTGTTTGGGACTTAAAATGATTAGACTCTGTTTCAGGTGAGGTAAATGGCCATTTTAGGCCTCAGTAACTCTTTGTTTTTCCCTGATTTGGTAAATAAATCCCATTGTTGTTGTTCTTTGAGCCTGAGTAATCTTGCAATTGTATGTGTGGGTGAAGAACTCAGACAGTGACTGGTAAACTATTTGGACAGTGTTCTTGGCCAGTTTTAGAGTACCTTCCTGCCCTCTATCAGTTTGACTAACCTTATTAGACTAACTTCTCTCATATCTAATTACTATCATAGTTTTATTTATCTTTTAAAATAGTTATCAAATAAAGTCAGGAGAAAAGCTATCTTTGTAATTTCCTTTTGTCTGTGTTTGCATTTTCATATTATATTTATGGTTACTTTACAGGGATCTTTCCACAGGCTTTCATTTACCTCTCTCTAAGATATGTTATAACATCCATTAGTTTACCTAAGCATCATACAATGCACAATGCAAAACCTTTAAAGTCTGGTCCTTGAAAGGATATCCAATCTCAACTTTTATTTCTGGAAATACAGCTTACTTAGTAGAAAACACCTAACAATATTGTACATTTTACTGACAGAGGAATTCAGGAATCTTCAGAAGCCAAAGCAACAAGAAGGGGAAAGTAATTCTGGGTTCTCATGACCACCCATGCACTGAAGAGACAAAGCTGGGCCCTGACCAGGATAGAAGTTTAGATCTGAGATCTTGGCATAAAGTATAGATCCAGGAAGGACAACATCCTTATTAGGTAAAATAGAAAAAAAAAAGATCTTTCTTTTCTTTAATTGATCATTCTTACAAAAGAGCATCTGTCACTTTCTGTAAAGATTGAAAAATGGAAACTTTTAATAATTCCTTATTTCAAGTCTGCATTCACATGGTTTGTTGCACAAGCTCACACTACATTTATAACCCTCCACCAAAAAAAATTTTTTAATTTAATTTAAAGCAATTCCAAGTTGTAGTTGTCTTTAGAAGAAAATACAGTAACCTTAATTGTCAAAGAATCTCATGGATGAAGGTCTAAGAAAAATCAGCTCACCAAAGAGAAAAACTTAGTAAACAAACACAAAAACAAGACACCATGAGTGAGAGCCAACAGAAACAACAAACTATTGAGTTTGTGTCTTTAAAACTACAGATATTAGAATTACTGACAAAGACTTGAAATAAGCATGTTTAAAGATATTATTGGCAAAATTAACTTAGCAAATTTGTAAGAAGTACTAAATGAATTTCAAAAATAAAAGACATTAGAATTAATGTTTTATCTATAGAAGATTGTAAATGACTGAAAAGACTAGTAAACTGTAAGATAGTGTTAAATTACACAAATGTAACCTAGAGACAAAAGGATAGGAAACAAAAAGAGCAGGAGCATAAAGAATAGAAGGGGAAACCCAGTTTACATTTATTAGAAGTTCCACATAGAGAAAACATAAAAAGTGGGAGAGTGAATTTACAAAGACAATGGCTAGAAATTTTCCAGATATTATAAAACATATCAATCCTTAGGATTCAGAAGACCAATGTATCCAGTGAAGGATATACAAAAGAAATACACTCCAGGCCTCCCTGGTGGCACAGGGGTTAAAGTCTCAGCACTATCAAGGTATCACCAGCCACTGCACCATGAGTTCGATCCCTGGCCAGCGAGCTGACCCATATGGATCAGCAGATCCCTCCTGTTTCGTCTGCTCCTCCCCTTAGTAGTGTATTTCAGTAGATCCACCTGTTCTGCTCCCCACTCTGTCTCTGGTGAATCCTCTCACCTTCTGTACCTACACCCAAGTTCTTGTATACATAATAAATAAAATAAATCTTTTTTTTTTTAAGAAATACACTCCTAATCACACTGGGAAGAAATTTCAAAATATAAAATGTAAAGCTTAAAAGTAGCCAGATAATCCTGAAATTTGGATCAAAAGAGTTCTCAACTGCAATGCTGGAAGACTGTTGACAGAGGAATATTAATTAATTGCTGTCAACCAAGTTAGTGCTCTACCTGGCATTTGGAAATATAGTAGAGTATTTTTATTAGCACAGTAATAGAAGTTTGACTTTACTTCTTTGTCTTACAGGTTGGTTTGTATTGTATGTGAATAACATTTACCTCAAAAGACTGTTGTGAAGATGACATGAGGTAAAAACACATAAAGAATTCATAATGGAGTTGGGCATAATAGTAGGTATAACTGCTATAATATCCTGGAAGCAATATCTTATAATACAAAGAGCAGTTAAAAAAATGAAAGTTGTCTGACCCAAAAATCTAAGATATCTCCCATTGAAAAATACTAAAAACCTATCCAACTCCTTCTTACACTATCTCCATTGTTTTTCTCAATCTCACTTCATCATCCCCAGTCATCTAGTCACACCCTGAATTCATTTTGTTCTATTCAGCTAATAGTTAGAAAATGCAATATTACACATCAGAAATTATTCTTTGTATTATCTAATGTTTATATTATTGCAAATTTCCTTAAGGTATATGTGACAGAGACTGACTTGTTTCTAGCACTCTCATTTCCCTTTCCAGTCCAGATAGGGGGATCAATTTTTCCAGCTTCCCTTGTAGTTAATAGAATTTAATATAATAGTAGAAATGATGCATACTTCTTCTTAAAAACAGTCTCTGCTATCCATCTTCCTGCTCTCTCTGCTTATGAGCCTACTAAATGCAGATCATCCAAGGACTGTCCTCACTGAGACAGGAGCTCTGAATCAGCTCATTCAAAATATCAGATCAGATTTTGATATAAAAAATAAGTCATTATTGTGTTGAACCGTTGAAAATTTAGTCTTTAAGAATATAGCATGATTCTTTTCTTTTTTAATTTTGTACACTTAGAACATAGCACAGGGCCTAGTATTTACTATTTCGTTATAAATACTTGTTTGGACAAGGGAAAAAAAAATGTAGGTAGTGAAATCTTGCAAAGGTGGGGCCAAATACAGTTCATGGGTACTCATCACTTGTGTGCTTACAACTGCAAGACACAATTCAGGCTCAGAGTACAGAAAACAATATAGTTTATTTACATACGAGTGAAAGAGATAAAGATTTGGGGAGGAAGGAATGAGTTCCTAAGGCCACAAATGGCCAATAGTTTTACCACAGATCGTGTCCACAGTGTCCAGTAGACCATAGAAAAAGCTGCTTAGGCAAGATGGCATTGTGTGCTCAGTAAGAAACTGGAGCTGGTAGCACAGCAATAAGTGATGGACCGTGACACGACTCACTGTGGCAGCTGGAGGTGATCACAGGTGGGCTGCTGAGGTGACACTGAAGCAGCCAGCACTAGTATCCCAGAGGACAGGCTGGGCAGTACAAGACACTAGACTGGACAATGCCAGAGGTAACAGCACCAGGAGGTAATGCTGGGGGATCAGATGTGGTAGACATCTCTTAGAGATAGCCAGTGACAGGTTGCAGTGCCTGTCAGCATAAACAGTAGGCCACAGTGCCAAAGGCACCAGTGTGACAGCTCTTAGAGATGCCAGGAACAAGTCAACAGCAACAGATTTTTTAGAGATACCAGGAATAGGCTGACAGTGCCTATCAGCAAGTGATGTAACAATTGGGGTTGGAGGTCAGGTCTGCAAACGGCGATGGAGGTCTGTGGAGGTCTGTGAAGGTCCCGAAGTCTCCAGACAAGTGTGTCTGAATCTGTTTGATGTATCTGATCAATCCCTTCTAGTGAAAGGGCTCAAGCCAGTTGTTGCCCTGGCATATATCCCCTCAGGGTCCTAACTTTTCAAACCTGATCAGTCCATTTACAGTTCTAGCTGTTTGATTGGTGACAGTTGAGCACACATTTGATTGGCCCATTTATAATTCTGAATGGTCTCAATATCCTTAAATGGCACTAATGGGAACTCTAACCTGATTGGTCCATTTTCAATTCCAGTTTTGTATTCAAAAGTGAAACTTCAGCCAGTGCAGCAAAGCCAACATACCCTGAGGTCCATCATGTGCTCAGGGGCCCTGCAACAGAACTAGGACATGAACCCAAGTGACTAGAGTGCAGACCACTGTTTGAAGACCACTAGGTTGGCCCACCATGCCATAGGCCTGTTTGCAAATGACTCCCATTGAGGCAGATCCAGGCCAGTACTGCTATCACTGGGGCTAGCCATCAAGCCTGGCTCACACAAGGACATAGCAGAGCAGGGGAAATTCTTGGCTGTACCCCCATGAATGAGAACCCATGTGATTTCCCCTGCAGTAGGAGGTAGAGAAGGTGAGAGAGAGTGAAGGCTGGGAACACTGCACAAATGAACTTAACAATTCCTTATTTTACCTGAAATGACTATTCTAAACCACCTATAATTTTAATTTTAAATCATGCCTTTTTGGGGGGATGGGATAAAGACTCTCTTCTCTGCCTCTTATTTGTTTTTTTCTATCTGTTATAGTCTGTAAAGAAATACAAACCACTTTTAAGTGACAATGCTGATTTTTAGGTACTGCTCTTAGAGGACTGACGTAAGATCAACTCTATTTTAAAGGAAAATTAAAAATCATTCCTCAGTTTCTCTTCCAGAAAGGAAAGCAATCCTTAGCACTTCAACACTGGAGTTACAGGACTGTGATGCAGCAGAAGAGAATGGAAACTCAAGATAAAGCAGGAGATCTTAGATTAGCTTTGGAGACCCTGCAGTGAGAACCAGGTGGTGGATGGGGGAGGAACACATAGAGCTATAATCAGGTCGCTTCACACCTTGTTTTGCCCTCTTTCATAGACTCTGCACCAAAGGTTTACAGATCAGATGGGTACGAAAAATCTGGGCAGGAGAGGAGTGGGTGGAAGGAGAAGAGGAAGAGAAGTCTCAAGATCAGCGGCTATAAGGAAATGAGAATCCCTGTCCTCAGCACTCCATAGCAGTTTTCCTGTGTAAGCAATTTTGGGTATGCATAAGTTACCTAGTTTTAAAATCATGAATCATGAATATGGAAGACATATTAAAAGATTAACCAGTGGGGAATGGTGCCTGTTGAAACAAGATAATATACAAGAAATGAGAAAGAAATTGGATCAGAACAGTGACTTTCAACCTTTAGCCCACATGACCATGCTTAAATATCTTGTGGCCAGATATGCATGTCTTTAAAAAAAAAAAGATTTATTTATTTTTTGTGTAGAAGAACTGGGGTGCCGACCAGAGGTGTGAGAGGTGAGAGGATTCACCAGAGACAGAGTGGAGGAGCAGAACAGGCAGATCTACTGAAGTACACTGCTGAGGAGAGCAGCAGGCGAGACAGGAGAGGTCTGCTGTGCCATGTGGGAAGCTCCCTGGCCAGGGATGGAACATGTGCTGCAGTGGCTGGTTATAAAATAGTTTCATAGTGCTGTGACTTAACCTCTTGTGCCACTAAGGAGGCCCTATGTCTTAATTTTAGTACATAGGAACAAAGTTCTTTGTTTAATTTCTACAATTAAAATTAATCTGAGGGTTTTAAGAAAGGGAGAATAGGGCCTCCCCAGTGGCGCAGCGGTTAGCAGCGACGTGAGTTCGACGCCCGGCCAGAGAGAATCCCACATGGCTCGGCAGACCTCTCCTGCCTTGCCCGCTGCTCCCCTCAGCAGTGTATTTCTGATCTGCCTGTTCTGCTCCCCGCTCTGTCTCTGGTGAACTCTCTCGCCGCCCCACGCCTCTGGCCTGTACCCCAACTTGTATGTATAAATAAAAAATAAATCTTTAAAAAAAAAGAAAGGGAGAATAAACCAAGTGCGTTGATTTGTAATAAATCTACATTTGAAAACCACAGAAGTTTGTTTCGTTTACAGCTATTTTTCTTATGTTTCTCCAAGATTCCATTGGAAATAAGCACCATTATAGGCATGTTGGTGTATCCAGGGAGATAGAATCTTTGTTTTTAGTATATGGCAAAAGTAAATACATAAAAGTATTTGAAAATAATTTTCCAGTCACAAATATTCTTTTCAATGCAGGGAAAACACAAAATGTTTATAGTTTCCAGTGGTGCTCTGATTTAAGACAAGAAAATGCTGGTAATCATTTTCCCCTCAGTATTTTATTTAAAACTGTTGTTCTTTTTAATAAAGGAAAACATTTTATGAGACTACAGCATTAACTGAAGAAATTCCTATTTTTGTATATCATGAAGTTTAAATCAATTTATGTTCTGATTTGTTAAGTGCTTTTAGTATACAGTAATCTCTTTGGAAGTCTTGGCAAAACACTTTTAAACACACAGCTCCTTAAACATTTCATAGAATTATGTTTTCATAAAACTTATATTGTCTCTTTCTGAATAAAAACCTCAGATCATGTTTATAAGGAACTCAATTGTTCACTGGCACGTATCAGAATATCTGATGTGGCTTCCTTATTGTTTTCTCAGAAATCCAAGTTTTAGAATGGATTTTAGAACCCAAGTATCGATGACATATTTCAAGACTGCCAGTGGAGAATGGTGTCTCCTTGAAGCAAGATGACTCAAGAAGTCAGGAAAGAATTGTATCAATGCAGTGTACCTAATCAACATGGCCACAGGAAATTTTGAAAATAATATGCCTATATGCATATTATACACTAACCTTATTCAGTATAAATAAAATGTCTTGAAAATATGTATTAACGCACATATTAACCATTCTTGAACTAATGTATATGCTCTTAAAGGTAGTGTAATGGCACAGAATTACTGAATTCATGGTGGCTTTTTCCACCATTTGTTTTCCACAGCTTTTTTAAAAAATTTTTTCATTTAATGAGGTAACATTAGTTTATAACACTGGGTATGTTTTATGGGTATAAATTTACACCTCTTCAAATGTATGTTACCAAACCATGCTGCTTTCATGTGGAATGCATAAGACCCACTGCCAAAGTATGGCCAGAGGGGGTGTGTATGGCCAAGAAAAGAAAGGCTCTTGGAGGGCCAGAAATCTTTATTTTAATTGAAACAAACAGTCTCTACTAGATGTTCCCCATTTATCAATAAGGATTGCCAACATTCCCTTCTACAGAACAGTATATCTTCACAATAGCTGCAGAGGTTAAGTTCTCAGATGAGTTACAAGATGTTGGTTCTGTTGACTGGAGGCCCAGCTACCCAGGTATAAACTTCACTGATGCTGATTATCTGCATGACTCAGATTCTAAATGGCCTTGCTTCAATACCTGTTATCAACCTGTTGGGATATCCAGGTGCTCCGTTTTCTATTATGCTCTTGTTGGTATTTGAACTGTCTGAAGACTTTTGAAACCCCTGATACTTCCTGCAAGATAAAAATTTCTTAGGGTTTTGTATATATTTTATCATATCGTCTGCAAATAGAGACAGTTTAATTTCTTCTTTTCCTATTTGGATCCCTCGAATGTCTTTCTCTTGTCTAATTGCTCTGGCTAGGACTTCCAGTATTATATTGAAAAGTAATGGTGAGAGTGGACATCCTTGCCTTGTTCCTGATCTTAGGGGAAAGGCCTTCAGCTTCTCAACATTGAGGATAATATTGGCCGTGGCTTTGTCGTATATGGCTTTTATTATGTTGAGGTATGTTCCTTCTATCCCAAGGATTTCAAGGGCTTTTATCATAAATGGGTGTTGCATTTTGTCAAATGCTTTCTCAGCATCTATTGATATGATCATATGGTCTTTATTTTCTTTTTGTTGATGTGTTGGATTATAGAAAAACTACTCAAAATAATAGACCAGTTCAGTACAGTAGCAGGATACAAAATCAATGCACAAAAATCAGTAGCCTTCCTATATGCAAACACCCAATCTGAAGAAGAAGAAATTAAGAAATCCATCCCCTTCAAATCGAAACAAAAAAATTCAAATATCTGGAAATAAATCTAACAAAAGACATAAAGGACTTATACAAAGAAAACTACAAAACTGTGTTGAAAGAAATAGAAAAAGACACAAGAAGATGGAAAGGCATCCCCTGCTCATGGATTGGAAGGATTAACATTAGCCCTCCTAGCTAAAAAGAAAGAAAACAGAGGAATTTCACTCCCTGATTTCAAACTATATTACAAAGCCATAATAATTAAAACAGCATGGTACTGGAACAAAAACAGACAGAAAGACCAATGGAATCGCATAGAATACCCAGAATTAAAGCCACATATCTATGAACAACTAATCTTTGACAAAGGAGCAAAGAAAATGCAGTGGAACAAGGACAGTCTATTCAACAAATGGTGCTGGGAAAACTGGACAGCCACATGCAAAAAATGAAGCTAGACTACTATCTCACACCTTGCACAAATGTCAACTCAAAATGGATAAAAGACCTGGATGTAAGACCTGAAACCATAAAATGTATAGAAGAAAATATAGGCAAAACTCTACATGACATACATCTCAGCAAAATCTTGAAAGACACATCCCTCAAAGCGAAGGAAGTGAAAGACAAGATAAAGAGATGGGATTATATCAAAATAAAAAGCTTCTGTACAGCAAAAGAGACATTAACCAAAACTAACAGACACCCTACCAACTGGGAAAAGATCTTTGCACATAATACATCTGATAAAGGACTGATAACAAAAATTTACAAGGAACTCACACAACTCAACAAAAACAAAGCCAATAACCCAATCAAAATATGGGTAGAAGAGCTCAAAAATCACTTCTCCAAAGAAGAAAAGCAAATGGCCAACAGATACATGAAAAAATGCTCAACATCACTTATAATCAAGGAAATGCAAATCAAAACCACTATGAGATACCACCTCACACCTGTGAGGATGGCACACATTAAAAATACAGGCAACAACAAATGCTGGAAAGGATGTGGAGAAAAAGGAACTCTTCTACACTGCTGG
>PVIJ01023619.1:0-13905 GCA_004024925.1 Scalopus aquaticus | reverse complement strand
TATCTAAGTTCTAAACTCACTATACTATATGCTTCAAATACAGAGGAGCATCTCTGTTTGAAATCATGGTTCCAACTTATAATGTACAGTAACATTTTTCCTTATTCTGACAGTTTGATTAAAATTTACACAGAGTTAAATGGCGCAGGCTGAAGAAAAGTGCTTCAATATCTAAAATTCTATAGCAACTACTTTTCCAGAGTAACTGTACTTACATCAATATCCTCTTGGGTAAAAGTTTCTGGATCTTCTCCCATCATGTTGGCTAGATGTCTCTTTCCTAAATTGAACTCTTCAATCTGCTTTTTAATAAAATCCACTGTGTAAGTTGGATTCCTTAAGGCTGCAACATTTTTCTTCGTTGTTACAATTGCTGCGTGCCTTAGCCTTAATACCTAGTAAAAAAAAATAAACAGAAAGAAAAGATTTTAAATTAAACAATGGTTGTAGGTCACTGTCTCTAAAAGCCTGTACTTAGAAAAGTTTGAACAAGTCGTGTTCCAAAATATTAGAGATAATACCGGTAAGTGATAATCTCAAGGGAGGGAATATGTATGGAGCTACGAAGGGTCAGCTGCCCCAGACTGTCAGCCAAACTAGATTCAGTGGAGAACTTCCTTCCTTCTGAGAAAACTGGGGTGCTGTTATTGAGGGGAAATGGATGATAGGTTAAACAAACAAGAAAATTTTCTATTTAAAAAAAATTTGCTCTATTTATTCCACGAACTGATAAAAATTATGAGACTTAACATGCATACCAAACAAAAAATATATACATATAGATCTCAATCGAAGCCAGAGTAAAACAAATCAAACCATAAAAAGTGCTTGTTGGACAATCACAGAAATTTGAACATGGGATGGGAAATAGTTATTAAGAAATTACTGTTTAGTATGTTAAATGTGCTAATGAAATGGAAGCTATGATTTTTAAAACCTTTGTTAGAAATGCATATTCAAGTACAAGTAAAAGAACAGAAAGTCAGAGATTTTCATTAAAAGCTTTCAGAAAACATTAATTGTTGGAGTTGGGGCACATATACACAGGGTTCATTCCATTATTCTACTTTTATATATGGTTGAACATGCTTTCTTTTTCATATTAAAAATTTTAAAAGTAAATCATTGTACAAGTTCATTTAATAAATTTGAGCAAAGACTATGGACCTATGTACTGAATTGCAACAGACATAATTGTAAAAAAGTATCAAGTGATATGAAAATGAGACTGTTGCTATTCTGACTAAGGAAGCATGAAACATGGTAAAGATACAGATTTCTTTGAAGTTACTAAACCTATTTGGCATAAAGGAATGCAGCAGGTGTTTACACATACACAAATGTATATACACACGCAAGCACACATATATCCCTGAACAAAAGAACTTTTCACACTGCTTAATTCAAGAAACAATCAATGAGCATCTAGGAGATATTTGTAGGTACTGTGCCTGGCATCACAGCAAGGATATAAAGGTATTTCTGTATTTTTCTCAAGAGGTCTATAACCCAAATCTAGGAAAAAGACATAAAAACATAGGATACTCAGAAATAACAAAAGCAATATATGTAGGTCTTTCACAGTTGTAGACAGCTACCAAGATGGCTCCCAGTGATTCTGCCACCTGGTATTCATGTCACTGTGCAATTCAGGCCAAACCTAGTAACTTGTATATGGTGGGACGAATACTACTAAAGTGACAGAATGTGACTTCTGAGATTAGGTTACAGGAAGACTGCCTTTTCACCCTCTCTTCATCAATCTGGTAGACTGATCAAGCAGCGAGCTGCCCTAGAGCAGACCACATGTCATGAACGGAAGATGGCCTTTGGCAAGGATATGATTCTTGCTAATACCCACACTAAGTGAGTTGGGAAGCAGATCTCCACCTTCCCTCCCCCACACTGATCGGACTATAGCCACTGCCAACACCAGCACTGTTGCCTCCTGGGAGATCCTGAGAAGACCCAGCTAAGATGTGCCTGGAATCCTGACCCACTGAAACTATGAGATCACAACTGTCTGTTTCTTTAAGTTGGTTAAGTTTTAGGATAATTTGTCTAGGGTGATTTGCAACAATAAATAACTAATTCACCATCCTAATTACAACACTAAAGAATAGTACCAGAAAGTTTACTATCTTGTTTTATAAGGGAAGAGAAAGGTGGGAATGATGGGAACATCTATTATCAAGCTAAGCTTTCTTTAAATTAAAAATCTATAAGCTGCTACCTAAGGGAAATACAAATTTTAAAGTCATAGTATTTTCCATAATTAAAACAATAAGGAACTCACTAAATCTATCTTTAAAAGGCCAGTATGAGAGCTCAAAGAAAAAAAAAAATCCCTCCTTCCAAAAGCATTTCTTTTCATTGCTAAGAAATTGGTATTTTAAAAAATTCAAAAATTACATAGGGGAAAACATAACTAATTTATGAGTTGTATAAAGCATCTGATACAAATGAAATTTTTAAATTTGTTCTTCAAAGAATACTTTTTTGCAATTTATCAATGAAGTTTATTAAGCCCCTACTGTAAACCAACTGGATGTTGTGATAAACTAGGGCAGTGTAACCTCTGGAGTCCATAAGATGAGAGGAAAAGAACAGATACTTAAGGCAAGGACGGCAATTTTTTTACAGTGAAATAAAAATACACCAAGGTTAAGCCACCAAATGTCACTGATCATTCTTCTGTGGCAGAAAGTCCAATTCAACAAGAGATACTGGCTCAGTAATTAGAAAGTTCAAGTACTCAGAAAGTGCTCAGTAGAAAACAAAGAGGGCATATTGATATTATGTATATTTTTCAAAATATAAGCTGTTACATTATTTTTCCTTATTATAAAAGTTATGATGAGTCCAGCAAGATGGTAGAAGAATTAAAGATACCAGGTTTGTCTCCACATATTTACAACCAAATTATACATAAACAAAGATTCCTGAATGATGAATGGACAACTACTCTATCCATCAAGAAGGGTGGCACTGCAGAAAGGGGTAGGAAAGACTATATTTTAATTGTGTTGTAGTGATAGTGGCGCGGTAGAAGACAGCTGCTATAAAGAGCTTTTTCATTATCGTTGACTGAAGGGCTCACACCCACAAGGGACTTCAGTCCTGGAAAGTATATAGAAGAGAATTCACAGAATATGTATATAGGACAGAGGAGGGACCACAAGAGAACTATAGGAGTAATGGTGCAGAGACCCATGGCAGAATGCCAGAATAATAGATAGCCCCACCTACAAAAGCAGACACTATACTACCAGATAGCAACAAAGCACCGAGTCAGAGTGACTTTGCATTCCTAAAGTAGGTACTGTGGATGATCTCAGTGACTGCTGACTATTTTTTGGATGAACTGGTGACAGTCAACTGGAGTCTGTGTGTGGCTCCCAAATAGATGGAGCCAGAAGCTATGTCAGATCATCTGTGTCCACTTACAGAAAAGGCTATTACCTGCAGCCTGAGACTGTGTTACACAAAACATTTGCCTCAACCCTACTGAGGGCCAAAGCAGACATAATAACAGGGGCAACTGCCCTAGGCTAAGGCTCCATACTCTACAGAGAATAGAATAAATTCTGGCATGTATCCCTGACTCAACCATAAACACTCCTGGAGATACATTTACTGCTCCACCAGAGTTTAGAGGTTGAGGCTGGCACAAAATTGTTCTGGACTTTTTGGCTGAGCAGTTGGCCAAGGGGAGAGGGACACTGTGGATTTCCACCGCCCAACTCAGGTTCTTGAAGCACTTAAGGAAGTTCTAATTCTTGGTGCTCACTGGAGGCAACTTTTTGGTGCCTTGCTGTCTTGTTTCCTACTGCCTCTTAGAGAGGGTCATCCAAACAGGTGTAGAGGTTTCAGTCTATGAAACAATAGGTACCAAAGGATCCTGGGTAAAAGAAAAAAGCTAGGATTATACCCAGCTACCCGTAGGCATGGTTATAAGGCCAATTTATCAAAACAAGAAAAGGAAGCTCTTTATCTCAACCCATAAAAAATAAAAATTAAAGAGAATATACCGCAAATGTTGGAGCAAAAATACCCCAAGGGAAGTCGCAATACAGCAGAAATACAGAACCAGTCATGAGTTTAAGATATCAGTTATAAACATATTTGACAAAAATAAAAAAAGCAATGGATCAACAAAGAGAGTAATGGAGAAAACATGAGATGCCACAAACAGAATTAATGAAGCTTAACTGAATAAGCTGTAAATGTTATAGAAATTTAAATTAGCATTCCTACACAAATATATTGATAGAGGACTTAAAAAATTCATGGGTAACTTTGTAGGCACCACAACTTTTTATAATACTGATGCTACTTTCATTGGTGACAGATTAAAACAATTTAAATACCACCTTAGCATAGGGGAATAAAAGGTTTGTATTTGACTAAAAAGAGAGAAAAACTTAGGATACACAGGTTCCCAAATTCAAAAAAAGCAACTAACTCCCCCCCACCACACGCACATTGGCAAAAATAAAACCATTCTGTATGCTAAAGTCCCTTTTATAGATAATTATGTGTATGTAGGACAGAAATACTCAAGAGATCCATGAAAAAAAATCAAAAACTTCCAGCATATTTTCTAATAAAAATTAATAAGAACAAATGTTTGATAAATAATGAATAAGTCCACTTAGGTTAAAATATAAAAGAAAGGTTTTTTTTATTTCAATACAGTCTTTAAATTATAATATTGGACTTCCTTACCATATCTGGTACTATTTATCACTTTCCTTGAAACATTCTCCTGTTTTCCAAGGTAAAATACTAGCTGACTTTTCTCTTACACTTTTGGAAGCTCCTTTTCAATTTCTTGAGGGCCCTTCAAGCCTCTCTGCAAATTCCTCATTGAGTACACCCTCCTGAGGGGATCTAATTTATTTCCAAGGCCTCAACTAGCACCTACAAGATAACGGAGGCCTTGTAAATCAGTTCCTATTCTTGAACTATTGATTTGCCTTGCGCCTACTGAAACTCTCCACTTGAACATCCTACAGAAGCCTAAAGTACAATCATAACCCAAACTAACCTCATTTTCTTCCCTCTCTTGTTCCTTCTGGGATAGGATATCAATTAATGGTATCAACATCCAATCCGTTATGAAGCTAGGATGGTGACTGTGCACTGCCCTAGGAATCAAAAGAAATGTACAAATTTCTGGTCTCCATCGCTTCAGAAACAAAGTTTTTAATTTAAAAAACTACTCTCACGCCAGGCACACATGTGACTGCACAAGTGTGTCTTTCAGTCTCTCCATTAAGTATTCGAGGCCATTGCAGAAGTCCAGTTCTCACTTCCTCTCACGCTGCCCTCCGCTCTGCACTGAGGAGTACGCAGAAAGGACAGAACCTAACCCCTAGCCTAGGCACTCGCACCCCTGAACTTGGCAGGCAAGGGATGGTTCGCTCTGGTTATGTCTGCACATAACTTCTCCCCTTCCTGCATAGGCAAAACCCAGAAACAATCTCATGAATGGCTGCTGCAAGCCAATAGCCACTCCTCTCTCAATCGCGAACCTGTATAAAACAACATCACACCCCCACACACAAACCCCCGGTCACGGTGTGAGGGATCGCGAGACGCCATGGAAGGTGGCGGCGGCGGTACCACGTCCTAACGCTACAGGGACTAGAGCTTCCACTTGCCCCAAGCCTTACCTGGTATCCGATAACTGACTGCAGCTCAGGAGCCCCAGCTTTCCAGAAGCCTTGTCTCCGAGCCAAGCCAACCGTACCCCCGAGGAAGAGCCGGTACGAAAATGCAACGCCGCAGGACATACAGGGGGCCGCCATGTTGGCCGTGGGAGACCTGCGTAGGAAGGCGAAGGGGCGGGGCCTGAGGGCTGCGCACGCGCCGATTCCCAAAATTGCTGGGAGGTGCTTGCCTGGGGTTGTAAATAGGAGGCGTGTCCTGCGATCCCAGGCAGCTCCTTGCTGCTTAGGCGAGTGAACCCGGGACGTCCCCGATTCCTTCCCCTGCTACCATTGATGGGGAGCTGGAGGACTGGTGCGTCTTTCGGGCCTCTTTCTTCTTCTGCACTTTGTGAGTCCAGTCGCTCTTCAAGTGTCCTTTAATCAACCCTTCCGTCCCGTACACATTGCTTCTACCTTGAGCCAGCTTTCCCTGACCTGGAAACCTGCACATCCACATCCATCCACATCTCTCTTACTTTTCTGTCTTCGCACCCGCACATTGTTGCTCCTCTCCTTGATCACGCAAGAATGAACTTAAAGCTTGCCTTACTAACTTGGATTTTCCTTCCTTCTTACCCTTTACACATTTTTCAGGGCCCAGGGACTCCACCTTCTTCCAGCAACTACCAAACAGCTCTAGGTTCCACGGCACCTAGAATAGGTCCTCTCTCACAGTGTTTAACTGTATTATGCATAGGCTAAACAGAAAACTGGTGAGGACCGTGCACTGGCTTACTCATCTTTGCACATCTCCTCCCCTGGTGTTAGGACTAAGTCTTACTGAAACACAATCAGAACTAAATGCATAATTGCTGAATTGAGATGAGTATCGCTTTCTTTCTGAGACTTGTGTTCTGGCAATATCTCCCAGTGCACTTTCTACCAAAAGACATACTAAGTGATATAGTAAGCCGTCCTGAAAGAGATTCCAAATACGTAGATCTGAAGAATCTGTATATTAAAACACAAACATACACACTCACAGAATATCTGAGATCAAAGTTGTCAAACAAATGAGTACCAACTATCGTTTCTAAAACAGAACACTTAACACTAAAAAAGTAGAAATACTATAATCACAGAATAGAGTGGTCCTTTAAATGGAATGCATTTAGTTGTATGAAAAGCTCACTCTGTTGTTTTTTTTTTTGTTAACACCAGTTAGGCTAGTGACACTTTCATTAGAAATTGGCAGAGGAAACAATAAAATAAAAGAAGTTGGCAGAGGTCTAACAACTAACATTTGGGAACTAAGACTTTGTAGCTCATTAAAATAGATGCCTTTAAACAGTAATTCCTGCACAATCTTTAAAAAGAAAATATAAACATCGAATTGTGGAAATTTAACCAAGTTTACTAATAAGTATGTAGAAGAATTTAAACCTTTTTTAAAAAATAATATCATGGCACAATGTAAGAACTAAGTACTAAAATTAAAGCTAGAAATAGTGTGTTCTTTTTCCTTCTAAAATTTATGTCACGATCTTTTGGTAGATACTGTTAAGCACCTCTGGGGGCAGCACTTGGAGTACTGCCTTATATTTCCTGTGTAGCCTTTGAACCTGGGAACAAATAAACTGATACAAATTGGCATTTGGGTACATACTTTGGAAACAAAAGTAAAGACTGGAATAAGGAATGTGTTGACAAACATTTGAAATATGCGTAAGGTCCATAATTTTACCAAACAGTTCATACTTAAATATTCATTTAATTTTTCTCTCATCTTCTGAGCATTTGCTGTGTCAGATCATAAGGTATTCTTTTACCAGGATCATAAAATCCCAAAAGTCCAGCATGATGGATCATGTCTAATGTGAGGTTTGGTTCTAAAGTCAGCTTGTAAGAAAACATTACAAAGGTCAAAATGTTGGGCTAAAAACACCACGTTTGCTGAGAGATAAGATAGTAGGAGCTGTTAGTTACTACCGGTGGGAGTGTAGATTGGTACAGCCTTTCTGAAGTTCATAGACTAATCAACAATCTAGAGTTAAGATGCACACACCCTACACCTCATCAATTACAGTCCTAGAAATTCTGGCACAGTATATCTGGAGATACGTATATGAGTATTCACAGCACCACTTTTTTTTTGTAACCACAAGAATAGCCTTTCAATTGATAGAAAAATGAATGGATGAACACATCATACAAAGACAATGAATAAACCACAACTACACATATGAATGTGGATAAGCTTCATCAGCTAGAGGGAAAGTTAGAAAGTTAAATAGGATTACATTGTATGATTACATTTTCATGGAATCTGGAAATGTTTAAGGGTCTATCCCTGTTTGTAAAACCATAAAGAAAAACAAGAAAATGATAAACTCCAAGATTGTGTAAGACTCCAGGGAGAGGAGAGAAGGATGCCATGAGCAGGCACACGTATGTGTCAATGCTTCAGTTCTTTGCTTTAGACAACAAATGGATACATAGTATTTGTTTTAGTATTATTACTGTTATTGTTGTTGAATCTCTAAAAAAAACATTGCAGATACCAATGACAGGAAGAATTGATTTTCATCTTCCACCCCATCTTGACCTACCTTGAAAGAAATGGTAGATCATGGCATGTGTATAAATTGATACAATCATTACATCCTTTTCCTATGATTCATTTCCTTATTCTGTTCTCTTTTATTGTCTCCTCCTCATTTCATATTCTTCTCTCTTTTCCTACCCTGCATAGATAGCCACTGAATGACGTAGTTCTCAGAAAATTCACTCTGTGTATTTGTGTGTGTGTGTGTGTGTGTGTGTGTGTGGTTAAAAAATATATAACATGGGGCCTCCCCGGTGGTGCAGCGGTTAAGTGCTGCGCTGTGGAGCTGTCGGCAGCGGCGACGCGAGTTCGATGCCCGGCCAGGGAGAGTCCCACATGGCGCGGCAGACCTCTCCTATACTACCTTGCCCGCTGCTCCCCTCAGCAGTGTATTTCTGATCTGCCTGTTCTGCTACCCGCTCTGTCTCTGGTGAACCCTCTTGCCGTCCCACACCTCTGGCCTGTACCCCAGCTTGTATGTATAAATAAAAAAAATAAATCTTAAAATATATCTATATATATAACATAAAATTTACTCTTTCAACCCTTTTTAAGTATGCAGTTCAATACCATTAAGTGCATTTGCATTGTTGTATAATTATCACTACCATCCATCTCCATAACTTAGTTATTGTCCCAAACTGAAACTCTGAAGCCATTAAACAATAGCTCCCAACTCCCCTCTTTTACCCCAGCCCCTGGCAACCACCTTTCTACTTTCTGTCTCTGAATTAGACTAGTATTGCTATCTCATATAAAGGAACTTATCCAATATTTATCCTTTTGTGCCTGGATTATTTTACTTAGCATGAAGTTTTCAAGGTTCATCTAAGATGTAGCATGTATCAGAAATGTATTCCTTTTTAAGGCTAGCAAATGTGATTGTATGTGAATGCCACATTTTGTTTACCCATCCACCAAGGGACATGAGTTGTTCCCACATTTATGTCTATTATGAATAATGGTCCTATGTATATTAGTGTACAAGTGTTTGTGCAAGTCCCTACTTTCAATTATTTGGGTATTCTAGGATTTTTTTTCAAACTGTGGCCAGATTTTTAACTTAATCTCCTCAAAGGATAACTTGAGTGAAATTTAAACCTACAACTTACAAAGTTCAATCACCAAAACATACCCAACTAAATAAACAGTATATAGGGTGCAAGCAAATGAGTAATGTAAATTTCACTGAAGTTTTAAAATATTGTTGAGAGGTGATTTCAGTGTCTAATTGCTATGTCTCTCTCTCTATAAATATATATAGTAATGACTTTCTCTAACAACTAAAAAACTGAATCTTTCTCAGCCTACAAGTGTATCTATTCTCTGAAAATGCATATATTTTACCACATTAATTGAATTTTAATAAATAACAAATAGAGCAAATATCTTCTTTGGTTTTTTTCCCCACTGTGTTCAATGCAGATCCGATCCATCTACATATGCTCTTTATCTACAAGCTGTCAGTTATGTTTGCTCTAAAAGAGACAGCACTTAGGGAGCTGTCAGTCAATGCTGTTATGATGCTTCAAGAATCATTTCTCCATGCTTTGTTATCAAAAATAAAACAAATTTACATGAAACGTAAAGGTGAATCAGTCACACTGTTTGTTGTGCATGGAAAATGACTTCAAGCACACACCAGTTCAGGGGCACCGTGCACAGGTCTGCTCTCTCCTTGACCATGTTTGTCATTATTTTGCACAGATTACACCACTTTCCTTAAGTGCATGCAGACAGTGAAATTAGTCGTTTTGATAAGTTAGTGGAATTGTAAGTGGTCACTTATTTGAAATAATAGTGTGTAGAAAATGACATTGGGGGTATTTTTTCACCCATGCCCCCAAAGCATGGATTTGGGGTCAACATAGGTTTCCTGTTTAGTAGATGCTGAGTGAGTGAGGAGATCTAGAAAAAGAGGAATTAAATGACCAAGATTGTAGACTGATATAGTCAAAATACTAGGACTTTCAAAAGAAAAGAGTAAATATTAAAAAGGAATGTACTAGGAATCCATAAAATAAAGTCTTAATCAGAAACTAAATCAGAAAACTAAAATTAAAGTGAACATACTAAGGCATAAAAGAGACTATTTTCAGGCAATAGAGGGAATGCCACTTTACACAACAGGGAGGCAACTTAAAAAGTACATTGCCTCTAAGAAGTTCATGCAGCCTGAAAATGTAAATAAGTGGAACATGGTTGTGAAAATTGAGATATTTTCTGAAATGCAATTTTCATTCTTTTGAGGAAGCAAAGGTAAGAGCAACATTATCTCTAGTGTCTGCATCAGAGAAAGTATACGGATTTAGAGGTGCTATGGGATACAATTCTAAGAAGTATAAAAGAGAGTTATAATTTATGCACAAATGTACCCATTAACACACACATAAAATATGAAAGAAATTTTAATTATATATCATACATGACTTTAATTGAGCACTCTTGTAATTTTTTTCTCATTTAATCGCAACGCCCCAATGAGGGTTATCCTCATATTAGACAAAAGGACATGGAGGCATGGAGATGTTCAAGGACTTGCGTAAGTTTCCCAAGTAGAAAGTGATGGAGCCAGGCAGTGCAACAATAGAGCACAAACACCTGCCCACTACTCTCTGTTATGGCCAGTCCTAGGCAGAATTGTGAGTTAGTTGAGCGTGTCTTATGAGCCTCTCTCTCACCTATATTCATGGACTCTGCTCACCGGTTAAGAGGCTCCACTCTCTCGGGAACCAGTTCATGTCTTGTCTTGCTTCAGCATCCAATCCCAGTTAACTCTGACTGCTTGGCTCCTGGTGCTCACCCCATCCCAGATCCTGTGAAAGGATTAGATCTGTCCAAGCTGCCTTTCACTTACGTTTCCTTTAGTCTACACAGTGGGGGTGTGTGTGTATGTGTTTTTTAATTTAAATATGATGCTATAGGTTAATCACACCTCCTCATTCACCATGCCCCACCACTCCTGGCATCCTACGTCAGGCTGTTCATACATTCATGTTACATCCCTGGTTTCCATAGTGCCCACTAGAAGTGTAGCACACATGTTATACACATAAACCTCAAATAAATCCTTCCTGTTATACACATAAACCTCATAACTATCAGAATGTGTCTATTTAAAAATGACTAAGAATTCTGGGACTCTAAAACCCAATTCTGGAACAGAAAAGCCAGTCAGGAAACTGGATATTGCATGATTTGGAGATATGTATAAATCTGCCCAACATCTTTTCGATCCAGCTGGGAAGTGGAATTTTGGTTCTTGGGGATTAAAGTAAGAATTTAACCTTCACAATGACCATCTTATCGTTATCAGCCTGTATTTATTGGTAAATACCATACAAGGCTCTGAGATAGGAACCATCTGGGTATTAGTACCTGTCTTTCAGGAGCTTGTAAACTTTTAGAGGATAAAGTTATGCACAAAAATGATCATTCTAAAACAGCTTTGCTTAGTCATGGAAAAATTGTAAAGTAATTTGTAAGTTTAAGAAGGAAAACATTACTTCCTGCCAAATGGATCAAGATGGTTTTATTTTCAAATGTTTTATAGAACTGCAAATCAAAATAGAAAAACCATCTAACTCATTTCTTTACCATTAAGCAGAACCACTTCTAAACCTTGTCTAAAAGCAATTAACCTACCTCATTTTAAAATACCTACAAAATGGTATTTTCTATTTCAGCTTATCAAATCAGGTGATAAAAATTATTCTTCAGTATTCATAAATGATTCGGACATTTGTATGCCTCCTTTCCTATTTCTATTGAAGAAGTGTTTCTGGCCCATTATCCACATGTTTTCCAAAATCGAGTATCAGTTACCTAAACTAATCTTACCTCAATTAAATACTCAACAGAAAAAATAAAATCAAGTACCATATTTGAAATCTGAAATTGTTTGTGTCCTATTTCAATGGGCATATCACAGCCTACTGTGCGATTAAATTATTTTATCTCTTCATGAAAAAAGTGCTGTGATTGGATTATAAACACCTGTATGATGTTATTTTGACTTTAGACTCAAAGAGACATTTTATCTAGGAAAACAGATTCTTAAAATAAGTTCAAAATATCTGTTTTAAAATCAAACTACTAGAGAGACATTCTTAATGACCTTCAAAACTTAAAAATATTTATGCTTTTATGGTAAATTCGTGATCTCCTGTCCTCTTATTTATAGGTCCTGCTTTCTTTATACTTTCTAGTTATAGATTGGTGCCCTCACGATGTACTTGTCAAATATTCATATTCTTATTCTTTATCTAGTCCAAACAATGTGTTTGTGTAGTCAGAACCAAAAGAGTTCAACAACTTAGGCAATTTGCGGCAAGGAAGTTAAAGTGAACAAGTATAAGTTAGCATGACTTCCAGATTAGTTTTAGTACATTTTACATATTGTTGGAAAAAGAGAGAGTAAGTGGAAAAAATGGAATTTTAGTTTTCATCTTTTACCTTTTGTATGTACACCATCAGTATTGTAGATTTGCCCCTTTCTAGCGGCATGGAGGAATTCCTGCCAAAGAATAGGCACAAGCATTGGGTTAAAAATGTTGTATCACTTTGCACTCATTAGCCAGCAGGCTATAACATCAGGCATTAAGTACCTTACAGAATCACTGAAAAAGAAATTGGGTCAAATTGTAGCTCAACTTGGAGGGAGATCTCCCTACAGCTACTATGCCACTACTATGATGTAGAGGATGTCTCAAACTCTGCCCATCTATTCCACTTATCCAAGTTACACATTTAAGTCTGACATGGGTGCCTCTGATAAGGCAGATAACACTGGTCAACAAATTTTTACAAATGTCGTATTACTGAAATACAATTAGTCATTTCCTATCAATTTGTATGTGCTCAACAAGAATATGACAGTCAAATTCTAAGTTTGGCTCTAGTTTTTTGTAATCTGCAATAAATGGATGTTATGTCACAAAATACATGCCAATAGTAATAGACTACAGTTAATACCTGTAGAAAATCAAGTCATAGACTACTTCTTAGATTTCTTCACTTGTCTCTTATACAGCTGTTCAGGAATAGAATAGATGGAAGACGGTTTCCATTGTGCAAAAGCACAGCCTTAAGACTCAGTTTCGAAGAGTCTAGAAATAGTCTCCATTCTTGTGGGTCATGAGTGATTTCTAAGGTATTCATGAGGCCCTCAATATCAGAACAGAATACCAGAGTACTTTCCTTTCTGAAGAAAGGCTCCAACTGCTGGTGGCGCTTTCGATCTAAAGTAATTGTGACATCTTCTTCTAGAAGATTCCATTGTTGGAGTCTTGATCCTAGCAATTCTGCCTTGTTCTTGGATAAGTCCAAATCACGAACCAGGTCATTTAATTCTTCCTGTGTTAGTCTGTGTGGGGTTGATGATGCACCACTGTGAAAATCTGGATCACTGCATGCTGAAGGAACAGGAGAAGAACAGGTCAGCTCATCCTTGTCCTCATCAGATGAATCAAGAGAATATTCTGCTGGAGGTTCTGGAATAGGAAGTCCCTCACCATGTGGAACTGGTCTCAATGCAGCTAGAATGTTTGGGGAGACTATTCTCGACTTCTTTGGCTTCGTTATTCCACTGGAAAGAGGAGGAGCCAAGCAGAAGTAACAGTCTTTGATGTGGTTGCTTGGCTCTCT
>PVIJ01023618.1:0-13907 GCA_004024925.1 Scalopus aquaticus | reverse complement strand
GGACTGATAACAAAAATTTACAAGGAACTCACACAACTCAACAAAAACAAAGCCAACAACCCAGTCATAAAATGGGCAGAAGAGCTCAAAAGGCACTTCTCCAAAGAAGAAAAGCAAATGGCCAACAGATACATGAAAAAATGCTCAACATCACTTATAATCAAGGAAATGCAAATCAAAACCACTATGAGATACCACCGCACACCTGTGAGGATGGCACACATTAAAAATACAAGCAACAACAAATGCTGGAAAGGATGTGGAGAAAAAGGAACTCTTCTACACTGCTGGTGGGAATGTGAACTGGTCCAACCACTATGGAAAGCTGTATGGCGGTTCCTCAAACTGCTAAACATGGAGCTCCCATATGACCCAGCAATACCACTTTTGGGAATTTGCCCAAAGGACACAAAAACAGTAATCCGAAAGGATACATGCACCCGTATGTTCATTGTGGCACTATTCACAATAGCAAAGGTATGGAAGCAACCCAGATGTCCAAAAATAGATGATTGGATCCAGAAGATGTGGTACATATACACAATGGAATACTATTCATCATGGAAAGAAGATAAACACATGCAATTTGCAGCGACATGGATGGAATTAGAGGGGATCATACTCAGTGAAATAAGCCAGAAAGAAAAAGAAAAATATCGAATGGTTTCACTTATAAAAGGAATATAGGGAGGCCGGGTGGGAGAGAGACACTCAGCGGTGGGGGGGAGGGAGGATAAGGGCACAAAATGGAAGAGAGGAGAATACAGGGGACCATGGAGATGGATCACGGGTGAATTGGTGGTGGGCTGCCCAAGGGGAATACAAAATGTAAAAGACATAAATAACAATAAAAAAAAAAAAGACTTAATTCTGCTTAGTTCCTTCTCTTTCCAGTGGAATCACAAAGCAAAAGAATTCGAGAATAGTGTACCCAAACATTCCATCTGCATTGAGACCAGTTCCACATGGTGAGGGACTTCCTATTCCAGAACCTCTAGCAGAATATTCTCTTGATTCATTTGATGAGGACAAGGGTGAGCCGACCTGTTCTTCTCCTGTTCCATCAGCATGCAGTGATCCAGATTTTCACTGTGCTGCATCATCAACCCCACAGAGACTAACACAGGAAGAACTAAATGACCTGGTTCGTGATTTGGACTTATCCAAGAACAAGGCAGAATTGCTATGATCAAGACTCAAACAATGGAATCTTGTAGAAGAAGATGTCACAATTCCTTTATAGCGAAAGCACCACCAGCAGTTGGAGCTTTTCTTCAGAAAGGAAAGTTCTCTGGTATTCTGTTTTGATATGGAGGGCCTTATGAATGCCTTAGAAATCACTGATAACCCAGAAGAATGGAGACTATTTCTAGACTCTTCGAAACTGAGTCTTAAGGCTTTGCTTTTGCACAGTGGAAACCGTCTTCCATACATTCTATTCCTGAACAGCTGTAGAAGAGACAAGCAAAAAAATCTAAGAAGTAGTCTATGCATTGATTTTTTACAGGTATTAACCGTAGGCCTATTACTATTGGCATGCATTTCGTGATGTAAACACCAATTTATTGGCGATTACAAAAAACTAGAGCCAAAATTAGAATTTGACTGTCATATTCGTGTTGAGCACATGCGAATTGATAGGAAATGACTAATTTTATTTCAGTAACATGACTTTTGTAAAAATTTGTTGACCAGTGTTATTTGCCCAAACCACTCTCTGTACAGATAAAACAACTGAAGTTTCAGAGATTAACTAAGATGTTCAAAGTTAGCTCCAGTGTTAGGATTGGACCCCATGTAGTCAACTCAAAATCTGTTTATCTTTGTGTAAGACTATGCTATCAATTTTAAATACTTTAATTTTTTTCTCCCTGCATCCAGACATTATTCCCTTTTCCTACCAGCACATGTGAAATCCTCAAAATAAAAATATGCAAGAATTTGAAATAATTTTGAACAATACAATTCATGCTCCTCTGTAATGAGGGTACAGGATAGATTATAAGAATGTTTAAAGAGCCTTCTAAGCCCTGAAGAATCATATTTACAGGGATAATTGAATATCAAATGTAATTTATAATCATCTCCAAACACAACCTGTTAAAAAAGACTAATATAATGTTAGACAATTTCTGCCCAACAGAGACTTAAAATCATCATCAATTTCCAGTTATGTCTAGATTGAATCGTATTAAGTACAAAGGGTATCTAAATTTTGGGTGATCTATCAGTGTAGGCTTTGTGTTGGATCAAAAATAAAAGTTATAGAAAATCCACTGCAACGGAGTTTATCTCACTTTCTCTGAAGCTCACTTTCCTTCAAGCAGGAGTAAAGCCAGTAAAACGCTCCCTTTATGGAAAGGTCAAGTGTCACATCTATTTTCTCTTTCCTAATAGGATATATGCACCAACACATCAATAGGAAATTTCTCTCAAATAAAATATGGTTTCTTTTTCTGAGAGAGCTATGTGAGAAAAATACGTGAAAGACTTCAGAAATTGTGACTTATACTTTAAAGGCATTGGATTTGAATAATGCCATGTTATTATAAAAGGTAGAAAGATGACACATTCAACATTGAAAAAGTTTTGTAAGAATGCTTCATCCTTCAGCACTCTTTAGTGTTGATTTAGAATTTTGGATTTTATTAAATACCATTCAAGAGTTATATCACAAGAATTACATACAGCAACAAGCAAATATTTGACAGGAAGTCATGGAAAAGGGAGCCATGTTTCTAGTCCATTTTTCCTGGACTTGAGATACTTCTCAACACTTTTCCTGGAGATATTCTTAAGAAAGCATATATGAGGGGCACAGTAGTTAATAAAATAAGCTTGAGAAGTTCTACACTTCATTTCTAGAAATTAACTTGTGCACTAGCATATGAAATATGTGTTACTCCGCTTGACCTACTATAACGGAGTACCATCAGCTGGGTCCCTTCGACCTATGAAAATTTATTGTCTCACAGTTTTGGAGGCTAGAAATCTAAAATTAAGATCTGGGAAGGGTTAAGATCCCAGTGAAAGTATGAAAAAGGGTCTATTCTATCGAGATCTATTAGCTTCTGATTCCTTGACTAACGACAATGTCACTCAAATCCCCACGTGGTCTTATCCCTGTGTGCGAGGACATGTGCAGATTTCTCCTCTAGATATGGACAGCAGTCATATTGAACTAGTGGGTCTTCCTATGCCAGCATGACATTATTAAATTTCATTACATCTGCAATGAACTTCTTTCCAGGTGACATCATATTCCGAGGTCCCAGGGATTAGGGCGTTAATAATTTTCAGGGGACAGAATTCAACCCATAACAGCATATTAAAATCATCTGGAATAACACTAAAGAATAACCCATAATTTTGGTTTTATTTAGAAATTCCTGTTGTTTAAGAGCACATTATTATTCCATTCCTATTAGCATTTTAGGAAACAGTATAGAAATTGGAAAATTAGAAGCAGCATGGCATGTGGAAAATACCCACATTTAAGGTGGTGGTGGTGTGAATGGAACTTGAAAAGGAAGCTGAGTAGGCAATTGCTGAAGAAGTAGGAAGACAGAAGTACAGTAAAGATGAAAGGAAGAGGAGATGTCAAGACAATAGTGATATTCAGTGATAAACCACTTGTATCAACTGGGTTTTGCTATAGAACAGATCACCCCAAACTTAAAACAGTAAGTATGTGTGCCTCACATTCTTGCATTCAGCTGGTCTGGACTGAACTCGCCTGGTCACTACTGCTTTACTCATGCATTTGTGGGTTGGCGCTCCTCCATCTATGTCTTACTCTCTTCCTGGGGTTAGGTGTTTCCAGACTGACCTTTTGATAGCAATAGCAGGAGTGCAAGAGGGTAAGTCTTGAGGTCTAGACTTGGAAGTGTACAACCTGGCCCCACCCTACTGGCCAAACACATAACAAAATTGAGCCCAGAAGCAGAGTGGGAGGTGATTCATACTCACCCCTGAAGGCACTTACTCACTGTCCATCCTAGCCAAAAGCTAAAAGCCAAAGGGAGTTTATTAACATTGTCCTCCCACCCATAGATACATCAACTGCAGGGATTTTTTGCATTTATATTTCTCCAACCTTGAGCTCCTTCTTCTAATAGCAATTAGGGTTTTTCATATTATTATAAAGTGAATACCCAGGGAATCTAAAGGCTGCCCAAGGGAATGTTTGGTGCATGTTTTCATGTTTAACAATGATAGATATTCTACTAGGTCTATATGCATAGCATACATGCATGCTAACATGCAGACACATGACACACACATTCACTCTGCGTAATGGTAGATGAGAATGTCAGCCTCATGCATGTAGCCTCCCTCTTTATTCTCTGATTCCACCTTTTTTAAGTGCAGTGTCTTCACCTTCCCCTGTTGGACCATGTTTTCTGATACTCAATTCTACAAGAAACAGGTCAATCATCTGAGATACAAAAATTAAGAATATCTTCAGAGAACTACAACACTTGTGAAAGCATTGTTCACTAAGACATAAATGTCAGAATAATGGTCGTATGAGACCACTGTTCACCTGAGAAAGGTAACAGAATTTGCCAAAGCTTCCCAACCAGTGACCTCAGGGATATAGTAAGAGGTGAAATGGGGGTAAAAGGATTGATTTCAATCCCGGTTATTTAAATGGAGCCAGCTTTTCCACATATGCTACAGGGATATTATATTTACTCCAAATTTCTCTCCTGAATTTCTTTTGAAATTTATTGGCTATGTGTCCCTTTTCCTTTCTATTGTTTTATATTGTTGCTCTTATTGTGTCAGTCTCTTGTTTTATAATCTTCTTTAGCAAGTTATCTCAACCCTATCCACCGAGGCTTTGTATAGTCCCTTTGCATATTTCAACTGTCCCTAAAAAGAAATATGTGGGAATTTGATTGAAATATAGGTCTATGGTAGAGAAATTGAGGAAAATTAAGAGTTGGGTGAAATAAAGATTTGACGATAATA
The DNA here is from genome assembly GCA_004024925.1 of Scalopus aquaticus. Taxonomy (NCBI): domain Eukaryota; kingdom Metazoa; phylum Chordata; class Mammalia; order Eulipotyphla; family Talpidae; genus Scalopus; species Scalopus aquaticus. The sequence continues at coordinate 8,930 of PVIJ01023618.1, read as the reverse complement.
GAAATAAGTAGGGGGACAAGGAATTATAATGGTGGTGGTGATCAGATTCTGTACCATTGGTAAAGGAGAAAGACAGGAAGTCATGCTTCACAGGGGGAATCAGTTTAAAATCCCAGGAGGTCGCAATGAAGATGGGGCCAGAAGATGACAGTATGGGTGATTTGACTGACCTGGGTTGAAGGTGGAAACGACAAAGAACCTTTATTTTGTTTGATTATTGGAGAATAGAGGATGCTTGTCAGAGGTTTTAATATAATCGCTGCGGGGTTCTTCAATCTTGAAATGTTTTTCTTCTAGCATTCAAAAGGTAATTTTGTGCTTAAAAGCTGCCCCATTAAGGGAGCTATTATCATACTTTCTCAATGCCCTAATCACCTACAAATTGAATTAAAAGCACTAGTTTCCAGATTTTCTTTTGGATTAATCATAATTACCTAGAAAACAGTTTTCAAAAATCATTAGGTTGCAAAAATAGTATTGGATTTGTGCAGTTTGCTTTAATCTCATCCACATTTATCAGTCAGTGGGGTCCCCTGCTGACCTCCTTTGTGTTTTAGAACTACCTTGTAAAATTAGACTTGGAGAGCAAGAACATCTTGTAGCATCCACTGTGCCCATGTCTTTGTGACATCCCAGTAACTGAAAAAGTAAAAATTAATTCAACCCCTGTTTGAACTTTAAGATTTTAAATGATCACTTTTCTTGTTTGTTCCAATTAATTATTTCAGTTATGATTTTCCCTGAAATAATTTTATACAAAGTCTAATCAGAAAACAGATATTATATATGAAGTAGTTTCTTACTGGGTTGATCAGTGTTATTTCATTGGTAGTATTTCAGTGTATTTTTGAGGGAAATCATTTTTGTTTCCTCTAAAGCATCGATTAAAAAACAATTGTTTTCCAGATATTTTAAGAATTAACATACAATTTTCTTTTTGTCTCTTTCAAGGAAATGCATATATTTACAAGATAGCATCATACTGGATATAGAACTGTTATTTTGAAAAGTAGCACTATCTTGGAACCACTAAAATTTTAAATATCTGGGGATATTTGAGAAGTGGCACAAAAGCTGATTTTTCCTCGTTAATCCTTTCTATATTTTAGCACTTTAAAAATTCATTCACTTACGGTATTTCAACTCTGCAACAACCCTAAGTGTAGATAGGTGAGTAAGTTGTTTTGAATGGTGAAATAACTTCACTTAAAATAGTTTAAAACAAGTTTACAATTATTTATTTCAATGAGTGAATTTGTAGGGAAAGGACTCTAGATTAAAAGAAAAGATTAGAGCTAATAGTGTATGGATGATATAAAATCATGAGACAAGATGAGGAGTCCAAAAAAAAAAGCTAGGGGAACTCCGAAATTTAGAGTATGAAGGATAAGGAAAATCCAACAGAGTAGACAGACGATTAAGGACTCTCAATGAAATAACAGTTGTACCAGAAGGAGTCACATAACAAATGTAAGTGAAGTATCTGTTAGGAAAAGTCTTTGATCTACCAAGATGATGACCAGAAAAGCATCCATGGTATTTAGCAACAGTGGAGATAATTGTAAAATTGGTCAACTGTTGTTTCAGTGGATTAGCAGAGATGAAAACCTGGTTGTATTCAAGAGAGAATGAGAGTAGAAAAAAACTGATGGAAACATTTAAAATTTATTTTTTGCTGAAAGAGGAGCAAAAATTCTGGATGCTAGCTGAAGGAGAACATAAACATCACAGGAGGGTGTTTGTTTTGTTTGGAGATGTACGATATTCAGAATGTTTGTTGCTTGTCTGATGGGAATGATCCCAAACAGAGGGAAACATTTATGATTAAGGAGAGAAGATGGGGAAGATGCAGGAAAAGTGTGCAAGTAAAATGGAGCATAATGGTGGATCACAGACACACAAAGTGTTTGCAGTGTCAAGTGGTCACAGGTTGACCTGGGCTTGTCTTTGAGCAGGGGACAGATGATGGCAGTGGTGGCACAGAGGAAAGTGGGGGGTGGCAAGCAGAAGTGACATAATTCTAGGTAGGCTGTAGTTAATGTTTCAAACTGTTGCTCCCAAGTGCAATTGTAATCTTTTTGCCACAGATAAACTTGAGGGAGCAGCTCCCATCTTAACTCCTCAGCACCTCCCCCTGGACCTCTCCTGGTGACACTGCTCAGGAGCCTTTATGTGTAGGTGTTGTTCTCTGACTGTGCCTGTGCGTAGGCAGGAGAGCTCTCAGGCTTTTCCACCCTCCCCTTGGGGATGGGCCTTTGCAGGCTACTGCTGCATGACTTAGAGTAGCAAAGCCTGGGGGGCCTGGCTTAGCGTAGCCGTTAGCCATTAGCATGGCTACAGAGTAGCCATTAGTGTACTGTGCATGCAAAGTGTGCACAAGCCCAGAGAGAGAGAGCTGCTTGCAAAGAGAAGGAGTAACAGCACAGAGGGCTGCAGGAAGGGCCCAAGAGAAGCTGAAGATTTTCCAGGGGCTAGGAGGCCTAGTCTTCTGAACCCCTGGCCCCACCACCTTATATATAGTTGCCAGAGCTTAAGAGTTTAAATAAAAAGCCATAAAAAGCCACCAAGGCTCCAGGACTCATTTATACCCATCTGCCCATCATCAGGAACCTGCCTAGTGCCATTTCCTGCTGGCACTACAGTTGGCATAGTTTCGGCAGGATTACGCAGACGGATATGGAGCCCTCTGAGGACCTCAGGAGGGGCCGAGGGGTGGCAGGCTGTGAGCATGTAGTGCTCGGTGGCAGGCCGCGTCTGTGTGGGCACCTTCCCAGAGGTGGGCCGAGGAGGACGAGTCCCCGGCGCAGGGGAGAGCACTGTACACGGTGGGAAGGCACTGGACAGACATGGTGCCTGCTCGGAGGCAGGGCTGGGGGTCGAGTGTTCCCTCACCGCTCTGCAGTTGGAGTCCGGACAATGCTGGAGGCCACGGCAGCACAGGAGGTGACCAGAGTCCAGGAGCTGCGGGAAAAGCTGAAGGAGACAGAACACAGGAGGCAGACAAGGTACAGGAGCCGCGGGACGAAACCTCAAGTGGAGGAGGAGACGGCCCACGAGGACCAGCCCACGGCCCTGAGGCAGCAGGCTCGTCAGGAAGAACGAGTGAAGCACTGATGGACTCGGACTGTTGTGACTGTGGGCCCCTGGGGATGGATGGTGTTTGGATGGTGTTATTTGTGCACCCCAGAGCATGGGAATGGGAGGTGGCCAGTGGGCCTCGGTGGCCAAAAGCAGCCTGTGCACTGCCCAGCACTCCCAGGGCCACGGCCCAGAGAGGCAATGGCCAGAGTAGAGGAAGGGGCAGGCCTGAGAGCAGCCCTCGAGTGGCTGAGGGAGAAAGCCCTCGCCAAGTCCTCTGCAGCCAGGCAGAGTATCTGTAAAAGCCAATTTAAGGCAAAGCTGGTGCCAAGGTTGGGAAGTCCTGAGTGGTTGAAAATCGGCTGAAAGGTTGTTAAAGGCCAGTGAGTCTCTTAAAATCACCTGTGTGTGATGCCCTGTTCGCTTGGATAAGGGTGAGGTGCTGAGGAGGGGCGGTTTGGGAATGTAGCTCGTGGTGGAGACCACAGCCGAAGAGGGGACCCAAGAGAGGCCACACGTGGAGCTTGTATCCACGGATCCCCGACCCTTGTGTGTGTGTGTGTGTGTGTGTGTGTGCACGCAAAGGGTTGGCCTGAGCGCAGGGTCTGCGCGTCACATTGGTGGCTGTGACAGCTGTATGTTGGAGTGACGGCAGAGAGTTCCCTGGGGATTGGGCGATGATCCCCCCAAAGAGTTGTATCACCGATCCCAAGAGTTGAGCGCATCCTGGGGGTGGATGCGGAGTGTGGCTTGTGACTGAGACCACACCCAGAGAAGACCAGGAAGCCTGACTGCTCCTGGCGTGAGTTGGCAGATGCGGTGAGTGCATCTCCCCCTCCAATGAGCAGTGCCGTTGACAGCAAATGGGTGGATTGCATGCAGGTGCCAACAATTGCCTTTTGCCCATAGGTTGATGCCCTGCCTGGGCTTACTTGTATTTTGTTATTTTGTTGCACAACTTAAGAATTGTCTTCTGGGATGTTTAGACTGTTTGGCGGAAAACCCTGAGTGTGGTGGATTGTGGGGTAGGCAGGAGAGCTCTCAGGCTTTTCCGCCCTCCCCTTGGGGATGGGACTCTGCAAGCTACTGCTGCATGACTTAGAGTAGCAAAAGCCTGGGGGGCCTGGCTTAGGTGTCCGTTAATGTAGCTACATAGTAGCCCTTGGTGTACTGTGCGTGCAAACTGTGGCAAGTGCAGAGACAGAGAGCGAGAGAGCGCGCATGGGAGCACAGAAGCAAGAAGTAGAAGCACAGAGGGCAGCAGCAAGAGCACGCTGCAGGAAGGGCCCCAGAGAAGCTGAAGATCTGCCAGGGGCCAGGAGACCTAGCCTCCTGGCCCCTGGCCCCACCACCTTGTATATATTTGCTAACGTTTAAAAAGCCATAAAAAGCCACCCAGGCTCCAGGATTCATTTATACCCGTCTGCCCATCATTGAGAACCTGCCTAGTGCCATTTCCTGCTGGCACTATAGTGCCAAATCATCATGTGTAAATTTAGATATTTCCAAGTTGCAATAAAATATGTTGATGAGGGAGTTTTCCTGTATACTTACTCTATACTGTTAGGATTAGTGCCTTTTTCTGGTTATTTTAATTGTGTGGAACAAAGGAGATGGAAAAATGAAATTGTTATAGACCCCCCCCAAAAAAAAAATGTGTTGGTTTGGAGACCCTCTTTGAGGAAAAATTCACCAGAGAGTTTTGCCTGAACTAGGCAAGGCTTGATTAAAGCTTGTGCTTCAGGGAGCCAGTGGCAGAAAAGGAGAATTTTCACCTTGCTCTGCAAGGGGGGTTAGGAGATTTTTACAGGGGCAGGTACACATGGAGGGTGGAGGGAAAGGAGCAGTCTCATACATTGTTTTGGGTGAGGCCTACTTGGGCATGCACAGACCCAGGTTACAGTCCAGTTGGGTCTGAGGGACTCTGGGCTGTCCCCCTCCAGGAAATTGTAAGTCAGAGTTTGGCTATTTTTGTTCTATTGTGGCACCTTTTGTCAGTCTGATACGCCAAGTTGTTTGAACAGGATGTTGGGGCAGGGAGGTTAGGCTGCGATTTAGCCCACGGGTAATAGGTACAGATCAGGGCGCCACAATTGACCTTCCTCCTTGAGTAAAGCACCTTTCAGAGGGCAGTACTTTGGTGATTGAAAAAATTAGAATAAACATGTAATTAATTACTGATACTAACTGGTGGCGATAATGCTATTATGATGAGCTGTGGATGAAAGTGAAGGATGTTATATCTTGGAACTTCTTTTCTAGAGCTCCTAATCTTTTATTGAGCCTTAGAAGTCTGCATGTCTCAGGATCCCGAAATCTGTCTATCGCCCACATGAAAGTGATGGGAGAGCTGCAGCAGGCAGAGAGCACTAGATAGAGGCTATGGGAATATTGCAGCTCAGATGCCCGTCACCCCTAATTGTATGGAGAAGAGTTTGTTCATTTTAGGTCCCGAAGTGAAAAAATGTGAGGATTCCTTCCCAGCCTCTTTCTAATTTCCAGGAACCACTTTGGGGATTATAGTTTCTCTAGAAGCATAAAGTAAAACTTGAATATGGGGTGAATAAGATAAGGTCAGAGCAATGTTTCACGACACATAGCAGTTCCTTGTTGGCAATCATGGAAAGATCTGTGAGGAAGAGATGGATGATTTCCTTCCTCCATGAAGGCCAAAGGGTCTCTACCTTCCCTGAATATAACTTGTGGCAGAATCTCATTCAAGTAGTTAAATTGTTAGATTTTTGACACATTGTGGTTTTTAGCTGTAAAACAGTTTGAGGTGAGGAACTTTCTCTGGGTGAGTCCCTGTACATTTAGGCACAAGGTCCTTTCATGCATCATAGGGCATGCATGCACACACACTCTAAGCAGCATCCCTGAAATTCCTTCCTGTTGCTCCCACATATTTTTAATTCCATTTAGGGACATCTTGGTAGGTTCTTCTACCTCTAGTTTTTCCCAAGATCCCTTTAAATCTTCTACAAGGGGTCCTGATTTCGATTTCTTTTATTATTAGACATATTTTTAAGTCATACTTTTATTGAAATCATGTTGGCTTGCAACACTGTATATGATTTAGGGGTTTAGATTCATACCCATTCAGGTATGTTACCACACCATGCCCACCATCTCAGTGGCCATAAGCCTCCACCACAGGTCTTAATTAGTAAGTCAAGAGCCCAAACTCTTAGCCACCTGTGGGGCAGGAAGGAGGCTCATAGGCTTTCCTGCCATCCCTTGGGGGATGGGCCTCTGCAGGCTGATGCACTGCTGCCTGATGTCGGGCCTGGGGGGGGGGTGCGGCTTAGCATAGAATAACACTTAGTCGAAGGGGAGGAGAATAGCAGTTAGTTGGAGGGTAATAGAGTAGCCATTGGCGGGGTGTGTTGTGACAATGTGTGGAGCATAAACAATAAAAGGGACATTATGAAAACAACTAATGGAGCAAGTCTGCTTGGACTGCTGCTGAACCTGCTAGGTTTGGGGTGGTTGTGTAACACCACCAAAAGCATATTTCCTTTTCCTTGAGGGCGAGGAGGCAAATCAGCAAACCTTTGAATATTCTTTAGAAAGAAGATGAAATAGTTTCATATTATTCTAAGCAAATATGTAGGAACTACCTGTCCCTCTTTATTCTTCTTAGAATCGGTTTAGTCATTTTAAGGTTGTCAAATAAAACCTGACATGTTACGTTTCACTTACCAAATCAGATTAAATATGATACCTTTTTCTTTTTTTTTTTTTGGTCATCCATCTAGAACAGGGGATTCTAGATGCTGTGATGCAGGACTAACAGACTATTGGTCAAACCCCAAACACCTTGATGTGTCCTAATGTGCCTAGGATCACCCAAAAGATCATTATTTACTCACTTTGGTCTAATGAAAATGGAGGAGGAAAAAGAATAAGGGAGGAAAGAAATGGAGGAAGCAGAGAGGAAGGGATGGGGAGGAAAAACAAAAGAAAGAAAACAAGATTCAACACAGGCACTTAAATGCCAAGGAATATATTCTATGGGAAAAAGAAACGGGTCGCTCAGATTTTCTTTTTTTTAGGAAGCGCTGGCGCCTCTAGCGGGACAGGCCTGGTGAACCTGATGAGCGTACTGAGAGAGGTTAAATGCAGTAAGTCAGAGAGAATGCTCTTATGCAGAAGGAACAATATTCTGTTTACCAGATAGGTTGGCTAGTAATTTGAGGTTTCCCATCAGAAAATATTTGAGGCTGGATGGCCTCTTAGCCTGTGATTTCATGCAGCTGGGAGTCACAGTTTAGTAAGCTTGGCAGGGGAAGGGAAGGGACAGGTTATATTTAAAATAGCAACTCTATATAAAAGAACATCTTTCTTTTTGTTTTGTTTCATGCATGAGGGAGGTAGGATATGGGTCTGGGACCAAGAAAGGTAGAGTGCGAGGGAACAGCTAAAGACAGGAGGAAGTAAGTATCAAAAGGCTCAGTGACAGAAGGTGACTAAAGGGAAAATAAAACATGCTGATACAGATGGAGGAGGGTAATCCGAGTAATAATGCTACCAGCTGAATGTTCACTATATTCTGGCTGCGTGTATTATTGTGATCTTTACAAAAGCTGAGTGAGCAAGATAGGATCCTTTGGGTATAGAGAGGAGAATAGAGGCTGAGAAGTTGAGTAGTTTGCAAGGGAAAAGAATGGTGATAGAGCTGGAGCTCATACGGTTGTCTGCTTCCAAATCTGATCGCAACAGCAGTCTTTAAATTTGGAGGTCAGGAAAATAGTGATGCCATTAATAGAAATGAGAAAATGAATAATGATTGTGTTGGGGGAGGGTGGGAGGATAAGAGGAAAGGCCCAGGTTGCTTTTATAACTAGTAATAACACAGATCACTAATGCTTTCATATTACAAATAAGATTACTTTGAGTATGTATTTGCAAGTATTCTTTTTCTATTCCAAATAGCCAGAGATCCTTCCAAGAAAGCTTCCACATCAAACTGAAGAATTCTTCAACTAAAACCTTCCATTCTTATGTGTTTCTCTGAACATAAATTAGGGCCTGCCACAGTGGACATCTGTAAAAAATCACTATGAAGAAATGTCTCTTCTTCAGTGTGATTTAGAAGCATTTGTTACTTTTCATAACACATTGGGGAAATGTTTTTTCACAGCATATTTTTACATTTTTCTTTGATGCTTATTTTTATAGATTGTTTTGTTCTACACCTAACCCATTGTTATTTTCCTTCAATTTTTCTTCCAAATAAACTATATTGTTTTTCTGATGGAGTATTTTCAAATCTAAAATTAACTCCCATGTACCTTGGGGTAGCTTTTAGAAATATGCTTCTTTTGAGACCTTTTCAGTGTAAGCTCGCTTGGTCATCTAGTTCTTTATCTCTGACTCTGCCTGTCCTAATAATATCCATGTGTTTAGAAGATTTAAGATGAAGCTGCTGGAAAAGTTGATGTGGCAATTAGGATAATAGCCTGGGTCAACCACTATAAATAAAGGCCTGCATTTCTATTAGTAAATAGTAACATCACATAAAATGAACCTCCTCTTTGAAATAGAGCAGAACCACCTGATTGAAAAAGATGCCAAAAAAGACTTTAAATCATTTTGTCCCATAGAAACATTTTTTAAACAGTACTAGATTATATTTTGATTGTCAGTTTAAGTGTGTTTGGAATCTGTTGAAATGACCATATTTCTTTTTTTTTTCCATTTTTTTTATTGTTATTTATGTCTTTTACATTTTGTATTCCCCTTGGGCAGCCCACCACCAATTCACCCGTGATCCATCTCCATGGTCCCCTGTATTCTCCTCTCTTCCATTTTGTGCCCTTATCCTCCCCTCCCCCCTCCCCCCCCCCCCG